>PVJH01000733.1:0-270468 GCA_004026705.1 Nesogale talazaci
ATATCTTATCTTCCACCCCCAAACTTAGTAAAATAAGAGAAAAAGAAACCTAAAACTATCAGAAGAAAGGAATAATGATGATCAATAAAATAGTAAATGAGAAAAGAAATAATGAAATTATCAAGCCAGAGTTATATGTATGAAAATATTTTAAATGATAAACTATTCATTAAACAGAACAAAAAAACCCAGAAAATATGTAATCAATAATAAAATAAATGAAAAAAGTTTTGCATTTTCTTTTAGCATACAGACCTCACTACTAATTTAACTAATATTTACTTAGCATCTATATCTTTGTGTGTGTGTGTGTGTGTGTGTGTGGGCATCACTGCCTCTGGTGGTCGTGGAAGCATCTATATCTTTTAAGCACTGCATAAATTTCGTGAACAAAGCACACACAAATTCTTTCTCTAGTACAGGCCAGAATAACTGGTTACTAATAAAGGGAAGAGTTTCTTGTTTTATTTTGTAATCATTTTATTGATAGCTATTGCAGATAACATATTATATATACTTCAATTACATCAAGCATTATTATACGATTGCTATCACAATCAATTTCAAACATTTTAGTTCTTCTTTAACTCTTTGATATCAGCTACCCTTTATACTTTTAATCCCCCACAAACCCCAGGAACTATTTTTTTTATATCTTACACAATCAATATATCCATTCACATTCAATTCTGTTATTTGCTTCCCTCAAGTGGTGTTATACAGTCATCAATGTTATCCCCTTCCCACCTCCCACCCTCCTTTCTTCCCATAACCTCAGGAACCATTACTGATTCTGAAGGGCTATACCTCTCTTAGCTTCCATGCATCAACCATACTCAAGTCTAACATGATTCATGAGATGAAACACATAAAAACCATAATCGTAAGGGGAGGAAATATTAATGAGCTAGAGCTTAATTATCTGTCTCATCAGTGCTGTATTGCATCCTCGATTTTTCTTCCCTTCCATTTGGCCCTTCTGAGAGACACTGGTCAATTGTCTTACAGGTGAGTTTTGGGTCTCCTCTTTATCCACATTGCATCTCATCAATTTGATTGCTTGTTTTAAATTTCTAATACCTTTTCATGTTGACACATCATGATCACACATGCTAGTGTGCTTATTCCAGGTGGGCTGTGGTGCTTCCCTGCTAGCTGACCACTTGTTGAACTACAAGCCTTTAAGACCCCAGATGCTATATCTTTTATTTTGCAGGCATTCTCAACATTCTTCACCACATTTGCTTAGGCATCCATTTTGTCTTCGGCTATCATGTCAGGAAGGTGAGTATCATACAGTAACATTATTAGAACAAACTGTTCTTGTACTGAGGTGAGATTTAAGTAGGGGTCCAAAGTCTACCTGATACCTTACTGCATTTGCATATAGAAACAAATTCATCTTTATTCATATATTTATATATATACATTTATAAAAACCTATGTTTTCTTTCTTCTTCTTTCCTCTTCTTCCTTCTTCTTTCCTCCTGCCCACTATCATGCTTACCTCTCAGTAATTCCTTTCAGACAAAATTTGATTGATCAAACATGACCAGAAAAGTTCTCCCCTCCTTGCCATAAATGTTGGAACAAGTACTATTCCCCTCTACCATCATCGTTGGATCCCATCACACTTCCCCCACCTTCTCCCCTTCCATGCTCCCCTGGAATCATCGGTCCCATTGTTACCTTCGTGGGATTGCCTATCCTGCTATCCTGTCTATCTTGTATAGATAAACACTAAAAGAAAAATATATACAAATAATCCCAAGTGTAACAGGAATCCTGATGTACAGCAGATGAATATCTCTTTGCTAAATAGAGAGATGGACAAGTTATAATCCACCAGCCCAATTCCTTTTCTTTCAGGGTTCCATATCCTGGGACCCACTTACCTAACCACAGATATTTTAGACTTCAGCAATGGTATCCAAAAGGTGTGCATTCTAAAAGTCCTCATCGCTATAACTGCACTTGGGGATGGGGTGGTCTAGTGACCTTCCCCAGCCCCAGTTACACCTTTAGACTTTCAGTGTGGCCACCTTGTGAGAAACCCAGAACTGGTTCAGATGAGTTGCATAGTGCTGCCCACAGAGTCAGAAACCTGCAATCGGAATTCCTTGGGGCACTATGATCCATCACTGATAGGTTGCAATCCCCTTCTGGTTTGCCTCCATGTGAGCAGGTGCAGACAGGTCACTCTTCCTGAACTGTGCCTTCATGACCATTCTCTTAGTGCTGTCTTCCAGGCAAAAGGAGTCCTGTCTCAAGCTGAAGCTAACCCTACAGCCATCTCTGGGACTGAGCTGCTTCAAGCAGGAACATCACCCTCGAGGATTGGCACGCTTGAATTAGATCTAATCTTACTCTCCATTTCTCATGGAGATATAAACAATAACCTCTCCTTGGTGTGTTATTGCCCTGACCTCCCATTGCCATTTTTTAGTTCCCCCACCCCCCATGGGTCTTAAAGGCATATAAGGAGGGGTGGGGGAAGATGCTTTTCAACACAGGTGCTATCTGTACCTGCTTTTGCTGACGTATGAATGATTGTGTTTGGTCTGGCTCATGCCAGAATATCTGGTTCTCAACTCAGGAATTGTGTGTTGCGTGCATTGTCCCTTATGACTGTTCTGGTACTTGAGCTTATCTTGGTGGACTCCTGTTGTATTTAATCATTTGTGCTTGGCTGACTTCACGCAGCATAATATCCTCCAGCTCTTTCTGTGAGATTAAATGTTTCATCATTTTGCCACCATTTTTAAGGGATGCATAGTGTTCCATTGTGTGCATATACCGGGTTTTTAAAAATTCATTTGTCTATTGATGAAAATTTTGGCCATATTCAATTTTGTGCTATTGCGAACTGCACAGCAATGAACATTGAAAAGCAGATGTCTAGTCCTGGACTGTTTCTTATTTCTTCTGGGTATATGCCCAGCATGGGTATTGCTGGGTCAGAAGGTAACTAACTCATTTACCTCTTGTTTTTAGGTCTTTCCACAGAGACTGCGTGTCTACCCAGACCACCAGCAGTAAGTGAGCTTTCCTGTCTCACCACACTCCCTCCAGCATGTGTTGCTTTCTGTTTTGTTTTTGCTTTTAATTGGGCTATCTTTGTGTGTGTTAGGTGGTATCTAATAGTTGTTTGGATTTGCATTTCCTGGATGGCTGATGGTGCAGAACATTTTCACATACTTTTATTAGCCACTTGGGTTCCTTCCTTGTGAATCTTCTGTTCATTTCCTAGCCCATGGAATATCATTGGGATATACATTTCTTTTTCTGTAAGCTTGCATAATTCTGTAGATTTTAATAACAAGCCATTTTTCTGATCTTACATTACAGAATATCTTTACCCAGTCTGTGGGCTCTCTTGATAAAGTATTTTATCTTTAATATATCCCACTCATCTATCATATTTTCCTCCTGATAGCCCATGCTTTCTCTGTGCTCAGATTCTTACTTTGGTACCAATTTTCTCATTGATCATCTGGAGAGTTTGGAATTTGACCTTGAGGTCCGTGATCCACCTTGAATTTGTTCTTGTGTATGGAGTGAGGGAAGGGTCTTGCCTAATCCTTCTGCAGGTTTACATCCAGTTTTTCCAGTCCCATTTGTTTACCCATTTATTTACCCATATGTTTCCTATTTGATATTTGGAGGACTTTTTAAAATATCAGTTGTCTGTATGTTGCTGCCTTTATTTCTTAGTTTTCTATTCTTATCCATTGGTTGAGTATCTTTCATTATACCAGTAACATGTTGTTTGGACAATTCTGTATAATAAGTGTAATAGTCAGGAAATGTAAGACTACCCACATTATTCTTCTTGATAATTTCATTGCCTATTCTGAGCTTCTTCCCTTTCAATAAGAAGGTAGTAGTCATATTTTCTATTTCTTTGGAAAAGGATGCTGATATTTGTATTGGTATTGTGTTGAATTTATATAGTGCCTTACGTAGGATTGGCATCTTTACAATATTGAGTCTTTCAATCCATGATCATGGGATTATCTTCCATTTGGAGAAGTTTTCTTCCAGGAATGCCCTTGCTATTTTGGCCATAGGTTTCTTTGTTTTTGTTTGTTTGTTTGTTTGTTTGTTTGTCTGGGGGGCATCACTGCCCTCTGGTGGTTGTGGGAGCTACCCAGCCTTGTTCCTGGAGAGCCACTGCTGGAGAACCACAGCTGGATTTGAACCACCAAGCCCATGGGCCACAGTCTGGCACTCAACCACTACGCCACCGGGGCTCAGCCCCATATGTTTCTTTGTTATGTTTTTCTCTACTACCCAATTATTAGAATACTATTTCTCTTAATAGTCTTGTTCATTGTTTTAGGTTTTAATCAGCTTCTTTGATAATCTTGTGATTGCCGTTCACATTTGAAAATCTCGACTTGGCTATGTATGTCTATTGCATATTCTCCTGTCAACTTGTGAAGTCTAGCCTGTCAAGCCTGTCAATCAGGTCATAGTCAATGAGGCCCCTGTGTGAGCATGGCCTTCTGCGGATTCTGGGAACTTCTGTTTTCCTCCCTGGAGACAGGACATACTTTCTTCTGCTTTGTCTTCCTGCTGACAAGTCACATGGAGCTATACTGATGTAACCAGAGCCCCAGACACTGGTGACCCACGCCAGTGCTGAGATGCTTCCACTGCCACTGCATCCGTAAGACTCTTTATGGGCATCTCTATGATCTTCCTGCATCTGATGTCATTGCAGGTGTTGCATGAGTCTGAAGAGGAATTTATAGACTGGCTTTGGACATATGGGCTAATATCAGACTGATGGACTTAAACTGGACTGGGCTGGGATGTTTTCTTAATATACAAGTACTCTTTGATATAAAGTGCTCCTTTACACATATACGAGTGTCTTTGAATTTTTCTAGTCAACCCAGACTAACACACTGTCTTCAAGATGGCTGATATGGTTGGTTCCCCACCTCTTTCAGCCTGTTGCTAAGTCTTTTACCATTTTCTTTTTTTCTAGATGGGGCGCAAATCTCTCCATGGTCTCTCAGACACTCTGTCTCTCTTGTCTTTCTGTCTGCCTCTCTCTCTCTCTTTCAGTGCTGCATGGCAGTGGCAGGCTCTAGGGGGTGGGAAGCAAGTTCCATGAGCAGTGTGGGTTGTGCAGATCCAGCTGGCTGGGTCTCCAGATTACTCTGAATCTGCCAGAAGGTTGCAGCTCATGCCCCAACCATGAATTGCAGCATAGATGACATAAGCTGCACTGGTTATTGTGGTAGGGTATGGGTTCATAAGCCACACTGCTCAAGAGAGTCACAGGAATGATCTCCGAACTTGCTGGGACAGAGCCCTGATGTGTTCCAAGACTTGAGCAGACTTCCTTGATCCACCACTCAGCCTCCCCATCTGAAACCAGCATTTACTTTCAGAGCTCCCAATGTGGTTGTCCTTACCTCAGTGCCATCTTCAGGAAGAATTTTCTGCAGACAATTCAGTTCCAGAAAATGGAAAGTCTCTTAGTTTCAGACATCTAATTTTACATGCTTGGGTGGCTTAATATGACAATACTTTTTTTATAGGCAAACAGTAAACTCATTAACCTTGAACCAATGCTGACTCTGCAGTGTTACGGGAAAAAGTAGAACTTTTCCTGTGGGTTTCCAATACTCACGAGGGAGTAGAATGTCCCATCTTTCTACCTCTGAGAACCTGGTGATTTCAAATTGCTGACCTTGAAGTGACAGCCCAGCCTGTAGTCAGATGTTCACAGTCCATTACAGTTTGTGGGAAAACTTTATTTAGAATCAGAATCAGTTCTTAAGTGCCACTGTTTCCATAGGGCGACGAAAACACATTGATTCAATGAGATAGAGGGGGAAAAGGCATCAAATACACTTTGTCCTATTATCTTTCTATGACATCATACAGAAAACCCACAACCTTTCCCAACTCCTCATTTCAGGAGGCTCATGAAATGGTGTTTTTCTTAAATGAGCTGCCTTATCCACAAGTATAAATGTGGCCAGTGACTAAGGGGACTCCATTCTTCTAATACTCTCTGTATCCTCCCAGTGCCCATAGCTTATACAGCACAGGTCTTGCTGGCTGAGCACAATGAGTTCTCTGTTTCTCTTGCTGATGGGACTTTATCTTAAGGCCTGACTAGCTCTCATGTGTATTTTCAGCTTGAGTGATTCATTTGGTGTAATTATGTCAGAGCAACCCTCACTTGTCTTGAGTGCTCCCCAAGAATACATCCTTTAGTTAATGTCCTTAACCATCATCTATGCTCTTTTGTTGGAAGCTTTTATGTCCCCTTTTCTCCTTCCCATACCCCAGGGAAGCTGGGACTCTTTGTAGGTGCAATTACCTTGTCATTTCTCTCAGAATTTTACTCTCCGAGACATACCAGTTGTGAACATCTCTGAAAAATTTGCATTATGTTAGCCAGTGTAGAGGAAAACATCCTGAAGAACAAAGGGTTTCTATCTCTTGAAGTCTTTATAATCCAAGGTTAGATCATAAGCTAATACAAAAATATGGGCATGAGTATTCGTGGGAAAAAAATTAAATGTCAAAGAAGAAAAAAACACAAAGAAAGAGAGGTATTGTTGGAGTTTTATTCTCTTTCCTCTTACTCTGTCACAAGTAGAGAGAGAACATTGTTGAGTATCTGAAAGTTAATGTAGCCTATTGAACAGACAAAAGAATCCATTCTAACTACTGCTTTGAAAAAGAAGATTTTCAGGCTCAGTGTTTATTTTGAGGTAGTGCTATAATCCAAGATTGTTCTAGGTGCTTTCCGACACATCATCTCTTAATAAGTCATGGAGGCAGGAATTATCTTCCCCATATTAAAGATGAGGGAACTAAGATTAATAGAGATCAAATGACTTTCCCAGAGTCAATAACTTGCATGATTTGATCTGAAAATCTTCCCCTCTGACTCTTATAGATAATTGCCATGGCCTTCTCTTCTAACAGACTCCTTAGCAGTTTGATCAAAATAAAACGCTTATGATTTTTTAGGGGATCAAGATTTTTTTATAATTAATATATTTTTATCCTCTGCTAAAAGCAAAACATTATGAATGCTTCTTAAAAGGGAAATTCTGTATTAGAAAATGAATAAGCAAGCATTTCAGGACATTTGTGATCGAAACAGGTGTCATTATCCTTGTGAATGTCCTCTCAAATCCTAAATTCTTCTCTCAATTAAACTTCACATTCCATATGAGCAAATCAAGAGCAAACCAAGATGATTGCAAAGGAGTCAATTCTGGCTCATGGTGACCCCAGACAGATAAAGTATGTTCCAGAGAGTTTTGAAGACTGCAACTTTTGGGAAGCAAATAGGATTTTCTTTAGAGGCACTTCTGGGGTATGTTCAAACCATGAATTTCTTGGTAACCAGCTCAGTGCTTAGCTATTTGCTATACCCAGGACACCCATCTTCTGTGCTGAAAACTCATTGCAGCAGTGGTACTGAGGACTACTTTTCTTTATCATTCCCAACACGTGACCAGCTTAGGAAGCAGGATTTGTGAAGACAAACCAGTGCTAAGCTTTGCACCCTGATCTCTGCAACAATTTTGATGACTGATAGGTTCTTGGGTTGACTTCCTAATACCAAGATAAAATGTACATTCATCTGCAGGGTATCCTTTTACCAGAAATGGTTCTCATTAACCTAGAGAAAGAGCAGCCTGAGTTGAGGGAAGAAGCATATGGGCACATCAGATATTCCATAATATTTTTATTTCTCTGGGAAATGCTAGTCATGATAATGCAAGTCATGTATACGTATAACATGCAAGTCATTGCTAGGTGTGGTTTTGAATCTCACACACATTTTCAGAAACTACTTCCTTAAATGCTTTGCGGCTGACTCCTTGAAGAATGCTGATTAATTACCGGCCCATCACAAAAGGGTTCCTGAAGATTTCTCTGGAAAACACATTGTGAGAAATCTAGATAATAAGAATTGAGCATTAAAGGAGTACATGGGGGCCAGTGATTTCTCCAGAAATAAAACTTCTTTCCTAGAGTAAATAATATTGCACCTGATTATTTTTATTTGTGAATATTTATTCCTTTTATATATTGGACCACCTTAATATGAGAAGGTCAAAAATATTGGACTGGACTCAATGGAGAGTTACACAAGAGCCCCTGTGGTGATTCATTGTCATGATCCAGAAGGGAGAAATAGTTAGTAGAGATGATTTTGATTTGGCAAACAACATGGAGATAGATAACATACCCAAGTTCAGAGCAGAACATACATTCCCATTGGACAAGACAAAGTATAAGTGTTCAACAGATATCCTAAACTGTGCCAACACTTTTCACTTACAAATCTCTTTTCTTTGTTAAAAGCATGGAATTTCACCCCGAATTGGGCAAAGAGAAAGGGTCAAGGCAATTATTTTTTCCACTGTTGTAAACTTGTAGCTTCCAGGAATTCCAACAGGAGTCACCCTTATGACTCTAAGGTCAAAAGCCACAACTCTGTGGGATTCTATTTGAGCAAAGGCAGTGGAGCGTGGGTGTTTCCTCAGGGGGTTACTCTCCTGAAGGTGTTAGAAATGTGGAAGTAAAGGCACTTATAATATTGGGGATTTTGAAACTCTCAAGGCATCAGATCAAATGTTTTCATTCAAGTCTCATCCAATTATATCATTTGAAATGAACCTAAGAAATTTTTGCATCCCTCGCTTCTCCTTTTCCTCTTACACATCATGAAAAGAAAAATGGCTCAAGAATTGAATACAAGAATCAACATTCCAGGATCCCTCTTTTCTGCTCTATAATTTATAGTGGGGGGGGGAGGTTCACTAATCCTTACTCCAACTGCCCCCTTTTTACATTTCCCTGTGGGTAGATGCTTTGACCTTGGTTTTTAAAATAAATAAATAAATAAATCATATGCTTTCTTACACAGCTTAGTCAGGTGGACATCATCATCTGCAAATGGCTTGCACTCTGTTCCGAGTCAGCCAACTAAGATTTGAAATATGCCCTTCTACTAGGCCTCTCCTATGTCAGGTCTGATGTGTTAGTCTGGGTAGACTAGAGAAACAAATTCATAGACACGCGTATAGATATAAGAGAAAGGTTATATACAAGAGGAATGGAACATTAAGAAAGCATCCCAACCCAGTCCTGTCCAAGGTCATAAGTCCAATATTAGCCCATATATCTGATACCAGTCTAGAAAGTCTCCTTCTGACTCATGAAGCACGTGCAATGACACTAGGATAAGCACAGGCCAGTGGATGCAGAGTCTTGTGTATCCAATGGCGGTAGAAGCATCCCAGTGCTGGCAGGCTCTCCCCGTGGCTCCTCATTTCCAGGGCTCAAGGTTCATCAGCAGTATCCAGTGGCAATGGAAGCACCTCAGCGCTAGTAGGGGTCTCTCTGTGGCTCTTCCAGCTTCAGAGGACTAGTTCCATCAGGGTAAGCCCATGTGGCTTCTCCTCTGCCTCCTCCAGGTCCTAGAACTCAGGATCATATCATCATGCTGCATATGTCTTTTCCATCAAGCATCTCCCAGGAACTGAGTCAAATCTCTCTTCTCCAATTGGCAAACACCACAAGAATTCCAAGAATTCACAGGAAAAAGCCATGCCCACACAGAGGCCTCGTTGACTATCTCCAGATTGACAGGCTAGACTCCACCTCTGCACTCCCAGTGCTGAAATTGATAAAGATCAGTGGCTGCCACATCTGGCCTTAACTTAAAAAAAAAAAAAACACAAAACAGAAGAACACAAAACCAGATAAACTGTGTCTTAGCGATGCTCAGATTTTCCTTTTCTGTGGAAAATGCTGAGAATTGGAGGTACCATTCCCCATGGACTCAATGAAGGAAATGATGACTGTCAGTGATATTATAAATTTGGGGACAATATCTCAACTGGATTTTCCTACACTAATGCATGGTGGACAGATGCAATCACAGCAATTTCAGAAACAAAAGGGTCATTGGCGAGGAGGAACACTGAAGGGCTAAGAATCCAAGCAGTGTTTGAATTTTTCCCTTTAATGATAATCTGCTTTCTAAAAACCCAACTCCCACAAATTAATTGGATCATTGTTCTTGGGAAGTTGTGTTCCTCTGTTGGGAGCATGGCCAACATGCAGCATTGCTTCTTTTCATCTCTAATTTTGCTGCCTCTTCCGAATTGATGGCTAGGCCTTGTGGTTTTCAGAACACTAATTTGTCATGGCAAAACCTTTACTCATCATAAATTATTACAGTGTTCAACAGGGATGTAAAATAATTAATTGGCCATTTGGCAGATAAAACCAGCATTTGCGGGATCTGTTTTATACGAAATTTTATTGATGAAAGTGCGTCTGAAGCTTTAGCAATGCACTTGGCTTTAGCATTTGGCAGCAAGAAGACACAATCCTGAAGCCAAACCCTTCCCTAGGGCATGAGGCAAAGTCCAACTTTGCATCTATATCCCTGCTGTAGGTCATTAGGGGTCTCCTTTTACAGACAATTGGCAAACAGTTCCATTGGTTTTTATGATGTATTTTGATTTTGTATGTGAGCAGATCTCACTTTTCCACTGTGACACACACCCTTGTTTTACCACATCATCCTTAAAAGATTTCTCAAAAGTCACATTAACTCTTCAAATTGAGAAGAATAAGTAGAGGTACTGTGATTTTTAAAGTTGAAGTCATAGACATCACAAGATAAGGTCCTTATTGTTCTGCTGTGACACGGGGGGTGTTGGAGTGTATCTGCATTGCTGTTGTTTTTTAAGATTCGGGGGGGAGATAATGTTTATTATCAGTAAATGAGAAAGCTTCAAGAATACATGGGGCAGTTTCATTACCTCTTCATGTAACTGTTCCACATTTTTGAAGCTTCCTCATATAATGTACTGCCTCTGAAATGATGCATTTTAGGAGACTACACTGAGTCTACATGGCACCAAACAATTTGCAGAAGGCAGTCAGTCTCACTGAGGCAAATCCCTGTCAGCAGATCAGAATCACCTGATATTCAAATTAGTGCTGGGGAAATGGACACAGGGTGTGCACCATGTAAAGTCCTGGCTCACCTTGAAGGGCTTGAGTACAGAATTGGAGATTATACTAAATAATCCATTCCATTTCAAATAGAGGAACAGTGGAAGCTAACTATTAAAAGCAGTGTCTTGCTATCTTCTGTAAGAATGCATGTTTGTAATAAGTGTTTTCAGATTAAAACATCTATTTCCACCCCACAGTCACTAACAGACTGCTTTCCTTCCATAACAGAGATACAGGTTCAATTTTCGGCCAATGTATCTCATATTCAGCAAACACCTGCATGTTATAAAAGTTTTTGTTATACCATGATGCTGAATAAGTTTCAGTGAAGCTTACAGACTAAGACAAACTAGGAAAGTAGGCATGGTGATTTAGTTATAAAAATATCAATTAAAACCCTATTGATTACCATAATTAAATCAGCACTCAATTATGCAGGTAGTGAAGGCCTGGTAGCAATTCATTCCATTCGGCATTGGGTCAGCATGAGTCAACTGACTCCACAGATGCTAATAGAACTGCATTTTCACATTCAAATGTACATGTTGAAACTATTCTAAAGAGGCAAACATGCTGCCAGCTAGAAATGAACACTGCTAGCAAAAAGGGTGCTCATTTGTGAGTAAAGTGATTGTTGTACTGTAACTAGTAAAACACTAGAAAAGCAACTTTAAAAAATTGTCAGACATCATACCAACATCATTCTCTTCTACAACAAAAGGTACAGGAAATATTTCCAAATTAATTTTACTATTTAAGAATCCATGACTTGGCCTCAGGAGTTATTTGATGTTCAAAATTGATATAAGAGCTTCCAAGCCAGAAGGAACTTATATCAAAAAACATAAAAAGAGTGACTTTAAAAATTTTTTAAATCTCAGAAAATACTCTGATGAATAGCACCTAGATTTTTAAAAGCTTGAAAGCCCCCACCATGTAACTACTTTTCTCTACTTGTCTGCATGAAAAGAGAAAGAAGGAAATCAAAGAAGAGAACTACTGTCCAGCACTGATCAGCAGCCCACCAGAAACCCAGTCTCATTTATTCTGAGACCAGATGATTTAGATGGTATCTGATGATGACTCCTGATCTAATCAAGGACACAATGAGGTTCCAAATAGAATGGGAATGATAAAGTAGAAGAAAAACACAAATTCTTAAAATGGGCCAGACTTATTGTCCTGGTAGACCATGGTAACGCCCAAGACTATCACCCTATAATATTCCTTAAATCTGAAACACTCCCAAAAGTCATCCTTTATTTAAGTAATGGATTAGTTCATGAAATAAATAACACGCTGAGTACTGTGCTCTTACAAACAAAAACAAATAAACAAACTATATTGAACAAGTTACCATTTACTCTAAAAAAGCAAAGATGAGAAGGTGATGGTGTGGATATGGGGTTTTTAGATTAGATTAATGGACATGTTCATAAAAACTTGAATGGAAATAAAGAAACTGCCAAGACTTTGAGAAAAATGTAAGCACTGTCACTGGAAAATGCACATAGGAATTGTTAAGTAGGAACTTTGGGTTGGGTCTGAATCCTTCATCTAGTTCCTCATATGACCTCCAGGTCTTTGGATTTGAATCCATAGCCTACCATATTGCCTGTCTATATTGGAAGTCACCCACAGCTTGCACTTTTACCTACTGATCTTGGATTTAGTCACCTCTGCAGTCAACAGTCTGCCGTCTGACCTGCAGACCTTCAGAAGATCAGCTGCTGTAGCTATATGATTTAGGGCAAAACCCATGTTAAACATCTGGCCCATGGACTTGGAACTTAGCCTTCATGAGCCATTTTGTTCAAATAAACCTCTCTGCAGATATAAAATATTTCTTTCAAATAAATTATTAAGTGGGAGCCTATGTGATCATGCAAACTTTCATAAGGCACAATAAATATCATTTTAAAATATTCCAGTAAAGTAAAAATAAATCAGCAAAAGCACTCCTGTTTTAGACTCTGGTGTTTGCATCCTTATTCAGTTCCTTATATCTTGCTGAAAAGAGCATAAAAAGTAATGGCTTCAGCACCTCCTGTTCACATCACTCACCATTATTAACTGTGAGACACTCAAGGATCTTCCTGTCTCTGTGATGGGGGCCTCCTAGGAGATGTGACCACTATGGCAGAGTAGAGCTGTCTCGTTGGATTTTCTTGGCACCACCCTTATGAAAACAAAGTTCCCGTTATTTTTCTTGCAGTTTCTCAAGTTATCAGGCGGAAGTAAAGTTCCTAATTGTGTGCACCCAAGGGTTTCTCCTGTCGCTGTTGGTTGCTGTCAAGATGATTCCAACTCCTCCCAATACTTTGTAATCGAAGTAGAACGTCCCCACAGGGATTCCTTAGGTGTAATTTTTTTCAGTCCATTTAAAAATTTTATTTAATGTCTTGTTGTTGCTAAGAAAAGACACAGCCAAGTATACACCAACAGGTTCCAGATCTATCTGTTGGTGCTGCTGATTATGTACATTCTTCATATTGTTTGATCATTCCTATTGTCCTTTTCTGAGTTATGTTTCCCCCTTTAACATAAACTCATTGCCCTCTAAGGCTCCTCGTTAATCTTTCAAACAGCTGCTACACATTTGATTCCATACTGATGCTAAAAGGACATTGGAAAGAGCAAAGAGGAGGCCATGGTGGAACTGCTCTGGCTTCAGTAAAGAGAAGAATCCATCTCCACACTAGTTCAAGGTCAACTGCTACAAGGCAGGAGCAGGCATGCTGCCGCCACCCTCCATGGTTCTGACCCCTATTCTCCAACTGTGCCTCCTAGAGCACTCGGCCGCTCCGTTATCTTCAATAATCTGTTGCAAAGGCCATAGAATACTTACATACTATCACCCACAATTATGGAAGTTTATTAGGAAAGTTTAAAATTTCATACAAGTTAGGCTCATCAAGGATTCAGTCTTTCTCAGGTATCAGGCATCAAAGACCCAGAACCAAAAATCATATCATTGTGAATGAGGGGGAGCACACAGTGGAAACCCAAAGTTTATCTCTAGAAAATTAGACATCCCCTCACAGAAGGGACCCAAGGAAACGATGAGCCATCAGGGTATGGTACAGTACTCATGAAACATACAACTTTCCTCTAGCTCTTTAATGCTTCCTCGGCCCCACTCTCATGACCCCCAATTCTACCTCACAAACCCAGCAAGACCAGATCATGTACACTTATCACATACAGAGAAGAGCTTGAAATACAGGGAATACAGGACAGATAAAACCCTCAGGATCAATATTCAGAGTAGCCATACCAGGAGGGTAAAGGAGAAGGTGAAGGGAGAAAGGGGGAACCAATTACAATGATCTACATATAACCTCCTCCTGGGGGGACTGACAAAAGAAAGATGGGTGAAGAGAGACAGTGGTCGGTTTAAGACATGAGCAGCAACAAAAAAAAAAACTATAAATCATTAAGGAACCTTGAAGGAGAGAGGATGGGGGAAGGGAAAATGAGCTGATAGAAAGGGCTCAAGTAGAAAGAACAAGTTTTCAAAATGAAGATGGCAACATATGTACAAATGTTCTTGACACCATGAATGCATGTATGGATTGTGGTAAGAGTTGTAGGGGCCCCCAATAATATGATTTTTAAAAGAACATAAAAGGATACAGTTTTGGGCCAAAACAACACCTCTCTCTCTATTAAGGCAGAATACAAAGCCTATTGGGTAGCAAAAACAACAGTCTTTGGTGGGGTCGGGGTAGAAATAAGTAATTCTAAACAATAAAATTCAGGAGCCTATAATGAGTATTAAATGGGCTTTAAAATAGAAGCTGGAAAGGGGTTTTATTGTGAAAGCTCTGTAAGCAACCTCTAACCTCCTCCAACACTTTTACATGGAAACAAAACTCAGAGACATTAGTCAATTCTGTGGTAAGCTTTATTGTTCCCTGAGTTGCAACATAGAAAGAATAGATCTGAGCTCTGCTTAAAAGTTTTGTTCCAGGAAATATTCAGCCAAGAACTGTGGCTTGTCTATTTTCATTAATCTCAAAGAAAGTTTCTCTCTCTCCAGTTCCTACTAATGAGAAATCTTTCTTGGCGTGTGTTGATTGCTTCTGACCACTGCTTCCCTCCATCACTCCATGGGAGCTGGGACCCACACACATTAGTCCTTTAAATGATGTTGATCCACTCATCTTGGTCAAATCAGTGATCATTCAACCCCAAACTCCCAGAACAGCAAAGTGTTGCGTGAAACTTTACATATTTTGCTTAGTAAACTGCCCTGACATATACATCTGGGGAAAATGGTAGGGTTTTCATGTTAGTCAGTGACAGCTCAGGTGTTTGCCACTTAAATTATGCATCATAGGGGACACCCATTTTCCAAAATGCAGCAAACATTTAAGCAAAGTGACAGAAATCCCTGAGCAAAATATTTCCTTTTTATATGAGTGAAATATTATAAGTTCAAGTAATCTCTTCAGCGCCTTTAAGATACAAGCAGTGAGTCATAAAATGAACCTGGAACTTTTGAATTTTGGTAAAAATAAGGGAAGAAAAGCCTTTAATAACTAGTAGTAAAGTAAAGTTGGGAACTCTGCATTCACACTATTGCTAAAAGAAATATTTCTAGAGACTTTCAAGTTCTCTCATGTAGTGAGTGTGACTTCGACTGGTTCTTTTGTGAATGTGTTTTCAAAGCACGTATCTTAACAATGCTCTCTTGGATAATATGAGATTTACCAGATTTCTTGACTGCAGCTCTTTTTCACCTTTACAAATAATAAGTAATTAAGTTTACAAATAGCATGTTATCCTCAAACATTTACTCACTGACTCTAAGATCCATTGGTCTTTCTTGTCCACAACAATTACGATGGTGCTTACCTGATCCTGATTTTCAACACTACTTAATTCTCCTCCATGTATTCATTGTATTTCTTAAGTAAATAGGAGATGTGCTGTCTCATTGTAACTTTAGTTTTATTTATGGGAGCATGGGTTTGGGGGCATTTATTTGATTCCTTGGGTTATACTTAGAGACTGTCATCATATATTTTGCTACTGATATTGTTGCAGTTCTGGCCATTGAGATATCCTGCCAGTTGACCACAGATCACTTCAACATGACCCCTTGCTCAATGAATCAATTCCTTGCATCATGCTCCATAACATATTCCAAGATCATCTTGTACTTCCCTGCTCTAAAGTCAGTCACTTCCTCAAGCACCCTTCGTTGATTTTGTTGAACAAAGATATTTAGAAACTAAGCTTCAGGTACAGAAGATCCTTTTTTAATAAAAGAAATTCAGAGGCAGACTTTATTCTCAGTTTTTAAATATTACCATGTGATACCAAACTTCAAATTTGTAGCACAACTGTCATCAAGGACAGCCTTCTCATCTCATCCCATTAAAATTTCCATTCAAGTAATCAACAAATGCAGGTTGAAGTTTATTGTGTCTCTGGCCCTGTACTTGAAATTGGGTACTACACAGTATAAATTACAACTCCCTGTAAATACTGCAATAGAAGCAGAATAGGGCATATCATATTTATACAGAAGGAATCTAATTTAGATTTGGCGTGGGTTGAAAGAGATAAAATGTGGGTTTGTGGGTGGGTAGTATAGCAGGATAGGCTGACTCTCTGTTTTGGGGTTTCAGTTTCACCCCACCCCCTTAGATCCATCTCTGGCATCCTGACCACCTGACTGTATTTTGATCACTTTGAGCAGTCCCCAGACTTCAATAGCCTGAAGGCACCACTCAGGCATATCAACCCTAACTGCTGGCTCAGTCTTTCAAGTCAGTCCTCTAGCTCTTGGCTGAGCTGAGTGAGCAGGTGAGAATGAAAGAGGAGCTGAGTCGAAAGGAGAGTGGCACAAGGGTGTCAATGAGATGGTGAGTAGGAATGCTGACCGTGTCCCCCAGACAGGACTTCAGAGCTAGCATGGAACAGAGTTCAGCGTCATCTCAGAGCCCTTTTTTTGGTTCATAGCTATGTAGAAAGCCTGCCTGGGCTGGGAGGGGCGGAGGGAGGGGGGTTGGGAGACACGCTGTCATGGCAGTGGGTTTTGAGAAGCAGCTCCTGACATCCCTGGGGAGGGTGCTCCTGTGGCAACCTCACCCCAGGAGCAAGACTCATCACCAGGGGTCCCCCAAACAGCCAGAAGGAAAGTCTTGCAATCAGCTGGGATTGTTTTTCTGCAGCACACAGAAGTGATGCATGCATGAGACACTGAAGACTTCCATGTGCCACAAGTCTCTCCCTCCAACTCTCTCTTAAGTCCTATAAACCAAGTTACTAGCCACATCTCCTCCAAAGTTGGCCGATCTTCAAAAGGAGGGTCTACAGACCCTAGAACCAGGCTTTATTACCTTGATTTGAGGGAGATTTTTGTTTTCATTTTTGTAGTTCATAGTGCCTCCGCTTGTACATTTAAATTTTTCGATAAACGATGTTTAAAACTCGGTCTCAATTGTGTAATATAGTGATGCTATATTACATTGCATATAGACCATGATTGTGGTATCATGGTCTTATTCAACCAACAGTATCTACTTGCAGAACATTCCACCGCCACGCACAGAAATTGTCCAGTGTGGGGAGTGAAGAGATGGGAAAGGCCTCCCATCCCCACACCTCAGTTCCACTTAACTGATCAGTCACTACAAGCTTCTGCAAGGCCAGGGGAAAGAGAGGCTAGCATGGGGAGTAGAAACAGGTGCAGGTGACATCAACTGCTCAAAGGGCTGCAGGGCCATGGGACTTGGTTGGCCTTACCAGTTGTTCACAGCTCCTGACTGACTTCCTTTGGCCAGAACATGTGTTACAGATGGGGGGTGGGGGAACCTATACACACATACTGTCCCAGGAAGCCATAGGAGCTACATCTGTCCACTGTCTAATAGGAGCCAAAGGTTACCTGTATGTGCCCTTTCCAGGCTGAGCTAAGATTTACCACAAGGGTATCTATCAAAAATGCCAAGAAAGAGGACTTTTTTCCTCTCTATGATGAGGTTCAAGGGTCAGGGTCAGTTTGTGGGGGCCCCACAGGACAACAAGGACATCCTGTGACTCTGGAAGATGGAGACCTCTATACCTGAGTCATCACAGGTCAGAAACTGCACATCCAGGATGCCAGAACACCTAGATCCCCCTGGAGACCCTGGGAGTCAACCCATACTCTACTTCCTGGGAGAAAGAATGAGTCAAGAACAAACACAGGCTCATAGTCATATTTCAGCAGACCTTGGTGTCTGTCTTCCACCACCATAGAGTAGAGAAAATGTAAGTGAAGTTCACACCCACTCATCCATATGCACGTACATTCATGCATGTATGTAAATACATGAGCACATGCACACAAACTCATATACATCTAGACTGCCATGCTATATGTGAACAATAAAGCCTAAATATCAATCTGATCATCTCTGTTGGGTGGGGGGACTGGTAACCTAATGGATTGCAGATTGAGCTACTAACCACCAGGTCATCAGTTCCAAACTACCAGCCACTATGCACACATAAGATGGCATTTTATATTTCCATAAAGATTTGTATGTCATATAGGGTTACTATAAGTACGGGTTGACTCAATGTCATGTATTTGGGTTTTTAAATTTAATCTCTGTTGGTTCTCTTTGATAAGCTGACTTTCCCTTCTGACCCTTACCCCAGACCATTAAAAGTCTCTCCAGAGCCTCCAGAAACTCTCCTTTTTTTTCATTTTTTCAATGATTTTATTGGGGGCCCTTACAGCTCTTAGAACATTCAATACATCATTTGTATCAAGCTTATTTGTACATGTGTTGTCATCTTCATGTCCAAATATTTTCTACTTGAGCCCTTGGTATAAGCAACTCTTGCCCCCTCTCTTTTTTTATGTGTAGATCCCTGAAGTTGGCTCCCACTCTCTACCCCACTTTTCCTCCAACCATCCAGGAGCTCCACTCCTACTACTGGTCCCAAGGGGTTCATCTGTCCTGGGATCCTCACACTGCCCTTTCCCATCTCCACAAGTGTACTTCCTCCAGTTTAGCTGGATTTGTAAGGTAGAACTAGGACCATGACAACTGGGGGAAGGAAGCCTTCAGGAACTAGAGGAAAGTTGTATGTTTCATTGCCACCTAACTAACTGCAGCTCATTGGCCTGTCTCCTCCCCACGACAACCCTGTGAGAGGGTGTCCAATTATCCACAGGTGAGCCTTGGGTCCCCACTCTGCTCTCCACCCCCCCATTCGTAGTGAAGTGATTCTTATTCTTTGTTGCTTAATATCTGCTCCCTTTGGCGCCCCATGATCACACATGCTAGTGTGTTCCTTCCATGTGGGTTTTGCTGCTTCTGGGCTAGATGACCATCCATTCACCCTCAAGCCTTCACGATCCCAGGTACTTTTATCGTTTGGTAGCTGGGTGCCATCGGATTTCTCCTCTCTGTCTGCGTCTGCTCCCTTCTGTCTTCAACGATCTTGTTGAGAGAGGGTAGGCACACAATAATATCATTTTTTTGCTTTGATCCCTGATATCTGGTTCTTTCCACATCTCATGGTTGCACAGGCTGGTGTGTATCTTCTAAGGTGGACTTTGTTGTTCCTTGACCCTATAACCATTTGTTCACCCTCAAACTTTTAAGTCCTCAGATGTTGTATCTTTTGATAGCCTGATACCATCAGCTGTCTTTACCACTCTTGCTTAATCCCCACATATCCTCAGTTATCACTTACAGTGATTCTATTTTTTCCTGCTTGATGCCTGAGGCCTGGTCCTTTTGACACTTCATGGGCACTTCTTCCATGTGGGTTTGAATAATTCTCAGCTAGATTGCTGTTTGTTTATCTTCAGGCTTTGAGACCCCAGACTCTATATCCTTTGGTAGCTGGGCACCATGGGTTTTCTTCACCACACTTGCTTATGAATTTATTTGACTTCAGTGATCGAATTGGGCCAGTGAGTATTCTGAAATGCTAGATTGGTAGAACAAAGTGTTCTTGCCTTGAGGGACAGAGCCTGGGTAGGGATCTGAGGTCCAGCTTCTACCTTAGTACTAAATATATAAATATATGTATCTGGACGTATTAAATCCTTAAAATATATGCCTATATTTACATATGTACATGTCTGTATTTAGACCTCTGCAATTGCCCTTTGCCTTCTAGTTCCTTCCTCTATTTCCCTCTGCCTCCCTCCTGTCCCACTGTCATGCTTGGCCTTCATTTGGGTTTCAGTACTTCCTCTCTATTACATTACCCTTACTTCAGCCCCATGGGGCCTCCCACATCCTCCCTGCCACAGACTTCAGACCACCTGTTGTTCCCCCCATCCCAGAATCTGTCCAGGCCCCCCTTCCTCTCCCCTCTCCCCCGCGTCCCCCCAGGAAGCATCGGCCCAGTCTTTCCTCCTGACTGTCCAACCAGTAGTGTTCCTTTTTTAATTAGGTCCATTTTGGGGGGTCAGACCACATTCTTCCCCACCATATGATCCCAAAATGTCCTCTGTCATTGTCTGCTTCCGTAGCGAGACTGTATGGCAGGTCCTGTTGTTGTTTGCTCTGTCCCCCCAGTGGTGTAAGTTCCTGCAAGGGCCTATTCTGGGCATCGTGGGCAGGGCTCAGATCATCATGGTGACTGGACCAGCTCTCTTTCTCATCCTCTGTGTCCACCTGTCTCCATGAGGCTGTGGCATTCTGGTTCTTCCCCCAACCTGCTCTTTCAAACCCTCTCTTATCATCTTGCAAGATTTTGAGTTGGTCAGGGTGGTGGCATCCATAACCTACACAAAAGGAAGTCTGAGGTCCCAGAACTGAGTACTGAGACTAGAGAAATGGGAGGGGATGAGCAGGAACAGGAAGCTCTGCACCCAGTGTGTCTGAAGCAAGCACCATCGCAGATGGGTCAGGAAGGAAACAGGGGCAAAGAATGCATACTGCTATGTGCTTGAGGGCATTAGCCTGCCTGGACACAATGCAAGGGATTTGGGATGAGTCAACCTTGGGTCTGAGGGGCCTTGTCCTTGGCTGTGCATGATGGGTAATATCTTCATCCTGGAGAGTCTTCTCTGCTATATTCTGATTCTGTGCAAGCAATAGGATGGAGGATGGGATGACCTCCCCAAAACAAGTGCTGAGGTTCTCATTTCGGAGTCAGGAATTCTTTGTGAGTGGGAATTGTGAGGTTTAACCAAACATCTGCAGAACCCATGTGAAGGCCAGTTGTGGAGTCCTTGATGGTCCTGGAGCTGGACTAGCCAGCTCATTGTTCAGGTGGGAGAAGTTGTTTGGCGGACTGTTGGCCCACTGACAGTTTGCTGTTTTTTCTGGTCTCCTATTGTGAGATTCTACACTCAATTTTCCCATATGGCCTCTGGCGCACTCTCCCCTCTAAATAGGGAAAGTCAGAGATCCCAGATTTTCGCTCTTTCTCTGGTTCTTTTGGTCTTTTTTGCAGATGGTTGGGATAGAGCCTATGTGCCTGTGATTTACCACAAGCCAACTCTTATTTTTTAAAGGATCTTTTGATTCCTTTGTGTAAGATATTCTTGACAACATTCCACAGATGGTCAGGTCTTCTGCATTATAATTACTGTGTCACATCTGTTCTTGATATTTTCTCACAATTCAGGTGGGATATACTCTAAGTCATATTTACTAGCAAGCCTAGCTCATGACTTGCTTTAGTTTTCTTGATCTTCAGCTTGAATTGACATGTGAGCAGTGGAGGGTCCATTCCATAGGCAACACGTCTCATTTTTGCTGTTAATATTGATCTTCTCCATCATCTCTTCCCAAAGATGCATTCATTTTGATTCTTCTGTTTTCCATGTAGAAAGGTGCATGTAAAGGTTAGTGTTTATGTTGTAAACACCCATTTACCTTCATTTGGTTTTATTTGTTTGACAAAAACCTAGCCAATCGCACTGCCATATAGTCAATTCTGATTCATAGACACCTGATAAGACAGGGAAGAACTGCCCTGCGGGTTTTCAGAGACTGTAAATCTTTAAGGCAACAGAAAGCGTTACCTCCCACACCACCCCCAGGGAGCAGCCAGAGGACCTGAACTGCTGACAGTAGTTAGCCGTCCAACATGTAAACGACTCAGCCACTAACGCTTCTTTTGTTGGACTTGGTCGTCATTTTTACCTTTTCAAACCTAATAATCTTTTCTTTTGCTATTTGCTTTACTGCTTTTATGCTTAAAAACCAATCCCATTTAAAGCCCGAGAGATACACCCACCTATTTTTATGCTTTTACATCTAATTTTAATGCACCTAGAATTTTTCTTGTATAAAATTAACAAAAGTTATACTAATTAGCTTTGCTTTAAATAGTAAATATGCTAACACAATTTAGTGGGAGATTTGTTTTTTTTTTGTCGTGGGCTCCTTATTATTTTCTGTGTCACCCTACATGGAATCGACCTGTCTGTACTCTTACATACACCACACTACCTTGAATATTTTATTTGGATAATGTGTTTTTTAACCTAAACGTTTCATTATTCTGAATTTTCAAAGTCATCTTAACTGCACTGGTTCGTTTATTTTGCCAGGCAAACTCAAAACTCACTGTATTTGCTAGAGTAAAATCTGAATACAGCTGTGATTGCGATCACATAACTTACAAATTAACTTCACAAAACCAATACTTTTGTAATATTTACAGTTTCTAAACCTACCATCATGCTTTATTCAGAAAAATAAAAATGTTATTCAGGACTCTCCTGGCAATTAAAAACGTTTGTACTATAGACCACCATGCAGAATATAGTGAAGGCATCTGCTTTGTCCGCTTCCTGACCCGCTAGCACCACTCAAAGGGTGGTGACACCCACTTTGAGAAACATTGAGGAATATCATTTCCTCAGAGGAGTGTCATTTAATCACCCTTTAATGCACTCAGAAAATTTGCATTTTCCCCCAAAGTCCAGTATATTTATTTTAAGGTTATTTTAATACACTTTTTCTTCTTTAATAATTTTATTTTTATTTGGAAAACACAAGTAAACGGTACATAATTTAGATGATTACACAGCAAACTATCTGTGATAGTTAGGGTTTATAGCAATTAACACTACTCCTGGGTAAGGGGAAGGTTGGAAACCAACCTGTCAATCAGGATGCCCCCTGATGACACCTCGTTAGGGTGTGGCCTTTGTTGAAGTAAGAGAGCAGAGTCAAATCATCTGATCCTTCCCGTTCCTATGGGGCAGCAGGACTGTGTACATGGTTCTTCCCTTTCCGGTGGTGATTGTGTCCCATACTGTTCCCAGGAACTCTCAGCAGACTTTTGAAAATGGATTCATTCAGTGGAATTAAGATTCACTTAACCCTACCAACCAGTGTCTCCTGAAGCTTCATCTCCCTGCTTCCTGTTTGTCAGTTTCCACAAATCCCAAGAAGCCTGAAGTGAACTGGATTAGAATTAGCTACTTTGGCAACTGTGTAAGACACTTCTTGATATAAATTTCTTTCTATGTACCAACGCCTGCACTATGAACTGTGTCTTGCTTCTTTAGAGAATGCAATCTATTTTGTACTGAGAATGGTTTCAGAGAAACAAAATCAAAAGAATGAGTTTTTTAAAATGGATTCCTACATTTCAGTAGACCTAAGAGCATTGAGAACTCAGTCTTTGTATGTATGGCCGAATCTGTCGGTGTTAAGAGAGAGGGCATTGTAAATTCATGCCATCAGGTAACACCACCAACAGATAAAGTGCTGGTGAGAAGTGAGGCTCTGGCTAATCCTGTGTTTGATACCTTTCTATAATTTTGTTAGGAAGTAAAGTATGGTGTGGCGGTCATGTGTTTATGTTAATTTCATGATTGAGATGTAAGGGTGGCATCTAGCCTGGGAATCTGGAGATAGCTATTGAGTAGCCAATGAGACCTCTGTGTGGGCATGGCTGTCTCCTGATATATCTGGGAAATCTCGCGATATTTACTTCGTGAAGATGAGAAGCTATCTTCCCCAGTTGTGGGGAGTTAGCCTCAGAGATGATGAATCACAGACAAGACAAGATGGCAGCGTTTGAGGAGCCAGAGGAGAAGCCACACAGCTTTGCCCTGATGGAACCAGACCTCTGAAGCTGGAGAGGCCATGTGGAGACCCTCACCAGGGATGAGTTGCTTCTGTCATCACTGGATGCTGTCAATGGACCCTGAACCCTGGAAACGAGGAGCCATGAGGGGACCCCTGCCAGCACCGGGATTCTGCACCCACTGACCAATGACTTCATGAGTTGGAAGGAGACATTATAAACTGGTATCAGGCATATGGGTTAATACCAGACTTGTGACTTTGAACTGGACTGGGTTGGGATGCTTTCTCAGTGTTTCATTTCTTTTGTATATAAACCCATTCCTTATATCCATATGTATGTCTATGAAATTTGTTCTTCTAGTCTAACTGGACTAACACATATGGGGAAGCTACTTAGTTGGTACTTCTTAGAATATCCACACTGGTAAAGGAAAAAAGATGAACTCAGAGCTGTGGAAGTCAAGCTCAATTTCAATATAAATGACCTCAAAATCCAACTCATGTAAGGAAAAAAGCCTTATCTCTTCTAGTAACAGAAATGATCCTGCTGAAAAACAAACCGAGTCCTATCATATAAGTAGTTGAATGACAATACCCGTTTAACTCTCAAACTAGAAAAGGGTCAGCTATTAAAGTGAGAGCATTGAATACAAAGAAATGAGAGTCTAACTTGTGATGGAGGACAGATGAGCCAGAAATCAAATGATGACCATAGTGATTCCTTTAATATCATTCAGCCACTCCAGCCACCAGCACCTGTGTTAGTCTGGGTAGAGTAGAGAAACAAATTCATTATAGACAATTGCAATTGAATATTGAGATAACATCCCAGTCTAGTCCAGATCAAGTCCATAAGTTCGACATGAGCCCATATGTCTGATACCAATCTTTGAGTCCTCTTCAGACTCACAAAACACATGCAATGATGCTGAATGCAGGAAGATCACAGATCAGTGAGTAAAAAGCCTTGTGAATCCACTGGTATTGTAAGCATCTCAGCACAACAAGGGTTTCCAAGGGACTCCACCAGCTCAGGGCACTAGCATAGTTCCACGTGTCTTGTCAGTAGAGAGCCTCTCACGGAAAGAGAGTAGGTCTGGTCTCCAGCAAATTATTTCTCTCCATAGCACCTCCAAGTGAGGTCATCGAGCTGCCTCCTGATTGACAGGCTCAACTCCACCCCTTTACTCTTAATCCTCAAAACGACGCCAGCTTATATCAGTACCACCGCGCCCATCCTCGCCTCTGAAGAAAGCCATCATCTTCATGATCTACACCTGAGTAAAGCAGGCCAACTCTTGTTGTTGGTAGGTGCCATTGGGTCAATTATGGCCAAAGTGAGCCAGTGCACAACAGAATGAAGCATTGCCTGGTCAGTCCCGTGGCATCCTCACCATTGCTCCTGTGCAGCAGCCTTTTGTTTCGGTCATTGTGTCAGTTCATCTTGCTGAGGGTCTTCCTTTCTGACACTGTCTCCACACTTTAGCAAGCATGATGTCCTCCTCCAGGGCCTTGTCTCTACTGACATTATATCCAATATATGTAAAATAAAGTCTTGCCATACTTGCCTCTGAGTAGCACACTGGCCATATTTCTTAGAAGACAGATTTGTTATATTTTGACAGTTCATGGAACTATCAATATTTGTTGTCAGCGTCAAAATTTATGTGCATCAATTCTTCTTTAGTCTTCTTTACTCAATATTCAACTTTCGCATGTGTGAGAGACAATTTAAATGAGCATGGTTTGAAATAGTTGCATTATAGCCCTCACAGTAATGTCCTTGCTTTTCAGTACCTTTTCTGGGAAGACATTTACACAATGCAACACATCATTTAATTTCTTGAATGATGCCTCCATGAGCACTGATTGTGAATTCAAAGAAAAATTCTTGACAACTTCAATCTTTTCTCCTTTTATCATGTTATCTATTGGTCCAGTTAGGAGGATTTGATGTCATTCACATTGATATTCACAATGGAGGCTGCGATTTTTTATTTTCATCATCAAGTCCCTACAGTCCTCTGAACTTTCAGCAAACATGGATGTGTGCTCTGTATATCATAGATTCTTAATAAACCTTTTTCCAAATCTGAAGCTGCATTTACCTTCATATAATTCAGTTTCTCCTATGATTTGCTAAGCATACATATTGAAAAAATATGGTAAAAAGACACAATCCTGACACACACAGAGACCACTCCTGATTTTTTAAAAATTATTTAATTGGGGGATCATAAAAATCATATCACAATCCATACACCCATCCATTGTGGCAATCACATTTGTAAATTTACTGCCATCATCATTTTCAAAACATTTTCTTTTTACTTGAGTCCTTGGCATCAGCTCCTCATTTTCCCCTTACCTCTTCCACCCTCCCTCTCTAATAAACCCTTCATAATTTATAAAGTATTATTATTTTTATGCCTTACATTGATCAATGTCACCCTTCACCACTTTTCTGTTGTCCATCCCTCTGGGAGGGGGTTATATGTAGATCATTGTGACCGGTTCCTCCTTTCCAGCACCCCCAACTTTCCCTTGCCCAGCTGGTATCCCTACTCTCATTATTGGTCCTGAGGGGTTTATCTGTCCTGGATTCCCCATGTTTCAGGTTCCTATCTGTACCAGTGTACCTGCTCTAGTCTAGCCAGGTTTGTAAGGTAGAATTGGGATCATGAGAGTGGGGGGAAGGAAACATTAAAGAACTAGAGGAAAGTTGTATGTTTCATCATTACTACACTGGACCCTGGCTGACTCATCTTCTCCCTGCGACCCTTCTGTAAGGGGATGTCCAGTTGCCTACAGATGGGCTTTGTGAGACCTCTCCTGATTTTAAAGCATTCAGCATTTCCTTTGTGTTAGTGTGGATAAATTAGGGAAACATGTCCACAAAACTCATATGTATAAGATAGAGTTTTATAAAGAGAGTAAGTGCACATCAAGAAAATATTCCAACCCAGGGCTCCCAAGCCCTTAAGTCCAATATGAACCGATATGCTTGACACCAATCCACAAGTCCTCCTCCATCAAACAAGACACACGCAATGATGCCTACTGTAGGAGGAAAGCCTACTTAGTAACTGTGTCAGCATCTCAGTGCTAGCAGGGATTTCCACCCAGCTGCTCCAGCACCCAGGACTGCATCAGGGTTAGTCCATGTGGTTTCTCCTCAGGGATGTCTTGCAGGAAGTGAGTCTTGTCAGTTGAAGTGGCTAGGAAGTAGCTAAGGCAACTGCACCCTGGTCTAACCATCATAAAGCAAGAGACCTGAGAACTAGAAAGGTAAGTGTAACATAGTCATTTATCCCTTTACTTTTCAATTAACCTCACATGTGTTTATCAGCCAGGCTGACACAATAAACTTGAAATAGCTCATCTTTTTTTCTGTTTGCTCCAATATGCACTGAAGGGTTACCTCTTCAGAGAAAAACTTTAACATTCAGGTGGGTAGGAAGACATGTACTCTGAAAATGAATCATCCTCTTTCCCCAGCCACTCTGGTCCTTGTCCAATGGGTGCATAAACAAAGTGGCGATGGTATTAGGGTATGCATGGGCTCAACTGCATGGACTTTCAGTCACCAATCTGACTGGCTTACTGTCACTGCTGAGTGCACAACATCCCAGCAGCTGAGATTAACACTGAGTCTCTGATATGGACCCATTCCTCAAGGAAGATCAACTAGCAACATTGTCACAGGGTAATTTCTAGGACCACTTGCTTCATGGAAAGGGCAGCATTTCATTCTTACTGTAATAGACATTTCTTCTGGAGATGCATGTGTTTCCTTTATACACAATGCTGCATGCAAACTATCATTTGCAGACTTAGAGACTGTCTCATCCATTGACAAGATATTACTTACAGCATTACCTCAGATCAAGGAACTCACTTCATAGCAAATGAAGTGTGGCAATGGGTCCAAGCTCCTGGAATACACTAAATCTGCTGTCTTGATAGAATGAGGGCATGGACTTCTAAAGACACAATTATGTTGCCAGTTTTTTGGTAACATCTTGTATCTTTGGGGCAGTGTTCTCCAGGAGACACTAACTCTGCAACCCATATATAAGGTTGTTTCTCCAATAGCCAAGATTCATGACTCCAGGAATCAAGGAGTGGAAATATGATTGGCACCACTCAGCTACTCCTAATGACCCATTCATCATATTTTTGCTTTCTGTCCCTGCAACTCTCTGCTTTTCTGATCCGGAAGTCATAGTTAAAAAAAGGAGAATTGCTTCTACCTGGAGATTCACTACTGAATCTAGTCATTTTGTGCTTTACATGAGTCTGGATCAACATTTTAAAAAGGGAATTATTCTACTGAGCGGTGACAGTGATCCTAACTACCAAGGGGGATCAGATTATTTTATATACTAGTGGCAAAAAGGAATACTTCTGGATCTAAGTGAGTTTCTTAAGTTACTCTTTGCATTAACATACATTGTGATTAAGCTAACTGCCACAGAGTCTATATTAATCCATAGCAATCCTGTAAAACACAGTAGAACTAACTCTATGGTTTCCTGAGACTGTAACTCTTATTAGGATAGAAAGCCTTGTCTTTCCTCCACAAAGAAGCTGGTGGTTACAAACTGCTGATCTTGGAGTTATCAGCCAAGTTGTAACCATGGCCCCACGGGGGCTCTTTTGGTGATTAAAGTCAATGGTAAAGTACAATACACTGTACTCTATTTCTGACATGACTATTCTTCAGAAATGAAGGTTTCGGTCACCTCACCAGGCAAAGAACCACAACCAGTTGAGTATGTGCTGAGGGTAAAGAAGTTATAGAATGGGTAGTGAAAGAAGTTAGCTCTGTTCCCATTTGTATGTATGTACCAAATATTTTTGTTTTGTTCATTTATAAAATATAAAATAAAAATAGGATTAGTGTACTTTCAGATGTGTGCATGTGAGTTATATCATGGCAGGAATAAGTATGATTTTGTTTGCATCTTTGCTGAAAATGTAAGGTTAAAGAGGTGCCAAGTTGACGAAGGGTAGTCTGTGATGGTTAAGGTCATGTAGACACTCCTGGGTAATCCTGATGACACCTTCTTGGGGGTGTAGACTTTGTTATGAGACTGAGAAGAGTCAAATCTTCTTTGGCCTTTTGCCTTCTGCTGAAGATTGAATTTGAGTCTGGTTTTTCCATCTACTAATCTGTGCCACCTTCTGATCCCAGAAACCAATTGTGGATTCCTTCAGCCAACTTCAGATTCATTAACCTGTGCATTCACCAGCCTGTGGTCCAAAGCATCTCTGATTCATCATCCTGCTATCTGTCCATCAACTCCCATGCATCAGGAGAAACCTGAATTGAACTAGACTGGACATACTGGCTTCTGCAACTGTGTAAGCCACTTCTTGATATAAATCTCTTTCAAATGATAGAGATCTCTTTCTTGATGTCACTATTTTTCTTTCTCTAGAGAACTCAATCTAATACACCTAGAGTTGTATCCACTTTATTAGAATTTTATAAATTTAGTAGCTTTTCAACTGGTTCTCTTCTAGTGTTCGACCATGAAATCAAATTATCTACAAATCAATGGATTTTTCTATCTTATCTGCTGTCATCATCAATAAGGGCAAAACTCAGTTCATATTTGTTCTTGAGTTATGGAATTGAAATATTTTGTAGTACTTAGCTATTTCCTTTAAGATAGCCAAGTGCATATTATACAGTTGGTTTTTTGAATTATGCAGGTAATGTGGAGGAGCCCCCAGCAGTATAGCTTTCATGTGCAGATACAGACCTCAGCATGTCACACAGCAAGACCTTCAGGCACATTTCCCTTCATGCAAATGAAGAAGGCAGATGGAAATCATTATCATGCAAATCTAATTTTTCAAGAGCTTTGGTGTGCATTTTCCACATTGCAGAGCATCTGTAGCAAAAATGTAAGGTCAGAAGAAACTTCATGGGGACTTCCTTCTGCCAGAAATCTTGTGGATGTGCTTAGGGTAGAAAACTCCATTTGGTATCAGCCACATCCAGATGTAGTTAGAAAAGCAGAATGAGAACAAAATATCAACTGTATTTCAGGATCAAATAGATCAATTTTTAATTTCTAATACTATAGCATGAAGAGCCTTTCTTGTATAAGACAGAAGAGCCTTATATACAATATAATGAAACATAGCTCAGTCCTACACTATCCTCAAAATCTCTGAAAATATTTGAACTCATTGTTCCAGTTACTATCTCCATCCATCTCATAGAAGATTGTTCTTGTTTTCACTGAGCCTGCATTTTACCAAACACGATGTTCATTTCTAGTGATTTACCTGATCTATCTGAGGATACATCCTGGTAAGCCAGTCCAAATATCACCAGTCTTAGTTCTCAGAAGCATCCTGACTGAGTTTTTCTAAGACTGAGTTGTCTGTTCTGGTCGTCTACAGTATATTCAATATTTTACACTGACACCACAAATTAAATCAGCCACTCCTCTTCTTATCTTCCTGTTTTCCTTGTCCAGTTTTAGTATGCATATTAGACAATTAAAAAGACTATGACTTAGGCTCCGAAAGGAGTATAACATTACAAAGCAAACACATACTTCCTAGGATCTGAAAACTCAGGATTCGAATCCCAATATTGCCATGTAGTAACTGTGTTTGATCTTTTATAATAGTTTCAAGTAGAATTTGATTTGGTTCCAAAATATATGTGGTGACAAAATGATTTCTTTTTCTCTCACATAAAAATTTAGATCTAATTATTAAGGGATTTATCTTTGTGACTCAAGATGACATCTGAGGACCTCAGCCATCATATCTGCAGATAAAAATAAAAGAAGGAAAAGGAATCAGGGGTAATATATATTACTGGATTTTATGGAAAGTTCCCTGAAGATCCCACACAACATATTCTTGATTGATGGGAGCATAGCTCATGGCAATGCTTAATTTCAAGACAAGTTGGGAAGGCTAGTCTTTTTTATTTATTTTTTTACTGTTAACTTTCATTCTTTCTGTCTTTGAATCATTTTACTCGGGGCTCATGCAACTCTTAGCACAATCCATCCATCCATCCATTGTATGCAAAACGCATTTGTAAATTTGTTGCCATCATCATTCTCAAAACATTTCGTTCCACTTAAGCCCTTGGTATTAGCTTCTCTTTCCCCCCTCCCTCTCTGTACCCCCCTCCCTCATGAACTCTTGATAATTTATAAATTATTTTTACTTTGTCATAAGGTACACTGTCTGATGTCTCCCTTCACCCACTTTCCTGTATGTCCTTATAATTGGTTCCTCCTTTCTAATTCACCTTCCTTCCACCTCCCTAGTATTGCCGCTCTTACCACCAGTCCTAAAGGAATCATCTGTCCTAGATTCCTCCTGTTTCCGGTTTCTATCTGTACCAGTGTACATGCTCTAGTCTAGCCAGATTTGTAAGGTAGAATTGGGATCATAATGGGGAGGTGGGTAAGGGAAACATTTAAAAACTAGAGGACAGTTGCATTGCTACACTGTACCTGCCTGGCTTCTCTCCTTCCCAAGACCCTTCTGTAAGGGGATGTCGTTTCACCTACAGATGGGCTTTGATTCCCCAATTTGTACTCCCCCTTATTTATAATGATGTAATTTTGTGTTCTTTAATGCCTGATAACTGATCCCATTGACACCTTGTGGTCACATAGGCTGCTGTGCTTCTTCCATGTGGGATTTGTTGCTTCTGAGCTAGATGGCCACTTGTTTACCTTGAAGCCTTTAAGACCCCGGATGATATATCTTTTGGTAGCCAGGCACCATCAACTTTCTTCACCACATTCACTACATTTGTCTTCAGTGATTGTGTTGGCAAGATGAGCATTATGGAATGCCAATGGGAAGGCTAGTATTTATTCTAGGTAAAATAATAAATAATAGACCCACTTGCTATGGAGTTCAATTTGGTTTTCAGTGTCCCTATAGAGCAGTGCTTCTCAACCTGTGGGCTGCGACCCCTTTGGGGGTTGAACCACCCTTTCACAAGGGTCGCCTAAGACCATGAGAAAACACATAAATATTTAATAATATATAATTACATATTATTTTGTGGTTATTATGTCATAATTATTTTCAATTTGAAACAATGAAAATACACCCTGCACATCAGATATTTACATTATGACTCATAGCCATAGAAAAATTACAGGTATGAAGCAGCAACAAAAATAATTTCATGATTGGGGATCACCACAACATGAAAAATTGCATTAAAGGGTCACAGCATTAGGAAGTTTGACAACTGCTGGTGTAGATGGAAGAGGAGCTTATGGAACATCTTCCCTATTTGGCTGGCTTTCTGTGACATAGTTCTCCTTGGCAGGTATATGCATCCCTGTATCTCAGAATTCATGCTGTCTTTTCACCATGCCCCTAAAGCAAGGGTCAATTCAGCCTTTGTAGGGGTAGAATGAATATCTTTCTTTTCCCTACTTAAACCCTTTCATTATCTATTTCCATCTCTTCTATCTATAAGGAAAAATCTTTTGTGCCCCTCACCTTTCTTTGGGCTGGGAGGCATTAGGGAGGGCCACCACCCTGTATTCGAGTTCCTGTCATTGTCATATTCCCATTTACTGGTTCTTCCTAGCTAATAGGTTTCATGATGGGCACACCAACTCTGAAGGCAAAACAAATGTTAGAACTTTACATCTGTAAGGGAAGGGTAGATTTATGTTGTCCCAAACCATCATTGCATAGAGTGAGGAGAGCAACATTTAGAAAAGTAGAATAATTCACCTTTGGCCACACAGTTTTATCAAGTGATGGGCACAAGTGATACCAGAATTCATATTTATTTTAATTTATATTCCAGACTATTTTGTCCTTGATCTAACTGCTTTTCCTCTACTCTGGTAGATATTTAAGTGTTAAGAAAAAGAAGAAAAGGGGGGGAAAAGGGAAAAAGAAGAAAGGAAGAAAGAAACTAGAATACAATGAAAAACCAAAAATTCCCCTTGGAAATACTAAATGCAATAAAAGATCCCAGGAAATTCAACCCAAATACATCAATACACAACTTCAGACTATTGATTGAAATGTTCTTATTATTTGACTAACATCTCGATGGAGGTAGCAATTGATCCAACCAGGGTTAAATTTCAGACTTTGCTTTGTCTCCATAGATATGCACACTCTTTAAATCAATTCAGGTAAAAAAAATAAGAAGAATGGCAACAACCAACAAAGCAGTGCGATCAAATTAAATGCATCTTATATACTTTACTTGACAATTATGTTGTAGGGAAAACGTTAGTTTCACTGTTCAAGGGAAAAAGTATTTAAATACAACTATTTATAAAAACTTTATTTGCTTAGATTTGAGTTCCTATAAAGGATGTAATCTCTTTATAGGACCACAGGGTGAAACCCTCTCCTAAAAGAGAAATGAGCTTGCTTTGTTATAAAAGTCACTCTTTGGACAAGAGTCTAACCTTCTGATCCAATAACAAATGGTCAGTACAAGAAAAAGAGAACCAAGGAGCTTTCAGAATGACCATGTTAAGAAGGAATAATCAGGCTGAGCCCTGATGGAGCAGTGGTTGTATACAGGACTGCAGCCCACAGGGTTGACGATTCAAATCCAGCAGCAGCTATCCAGGAGCAAGGCTGGGCTTCCTACTCCCACCAGGGCAGTAATGTGTGGGAGGGGGAGGAATAATCAAATCATGTTAGAAATAATACTAATGCTTATCATTGCAATCTTAGCTGTAGTGTTGCTTCTGCTGTCAAACTGATTCTAACTCATATTAACCCCAATATAACAGAATAAAACTGTCCTAAAGGGTTTCCTGCCTTGAAACCTTTGGGGGGGGGGGCAATTTGCATGTCCTTTCTCTTGAGAGGCGGTTGCTGAGTTCAAACTGCCAACCTTAGCAAGTAAGTGCTTGGTCATTTTACATCCAAGGACACCTTTGTGATTTGAATAGAAGCTGCCATTTACTGGATATTTTTAGGTACCTTATAGTCAGCCATGTAATTTTCGTTAATTTATTCCTTTAAACCTTAGAATAATTAAGTTTGTTATTTTACATGGATGCCAATTTAGACATACAGAGATTAGATGATTTATCCAAAATGACATGGCAGATTAATGTCATATGAGTAATTTAAACTTGGGAGATTATGTATGCTCTTCATTACTGCATTCACATATCCTCTTTGAATTATTTCTTTTTTCTGCTCATCTTCTTACCATGTAAATCTTACTTGCTCATGATTTGTTCTATTTTATCTTAAAGTTTCTTTGACTCCTTGGATCTGCTTTATCTTTTCATGTTGAGTTTAAACCTCAAGGAGAAATCACTAAGTAAACTAGGATCTAATAAGTCAACCCACTTGGTTGAATGACAGGCTGATGTCTGAAGCACAGTATGTCCCCTCTGAATTTTCTTCTAGAAAAGAATATATAAGAATAATCAGCTATTTTCTTAGGTTGACCTGCACTTTTTTAATTTACGTGCCCCTGGAACAAGTCTTTGCCTATGAAAACAGCAGCTTTCAGGATGGATTACACTAAAATCTTCACAACTATCTTAATAGACAGCATCATGATACCATCATCATGATTCATCAGAAAATGAATGGATACATGGCATTGGGCAAGTCTGTGAAACAAGGTCTCTTTAAAGTGTTAAAGACAAAGGTATCATTTTAAAGATTAAAGTAAGCCTCACCGAAATCATGATATTTTCAATCCCCTCATAGAAATGTGAAAATAGAACAGTGACTAAGGAAGACTGAATAAGGAAAACCTAAGAAATATTGATACATTTCAATTATGGTGTTAGTCAAGAATATTGAAAGTATCATGAACTGCCAGAAGAACAAGCAAATCTGTCTTGAAAGAAGTACAGTCAAAATCCTCTTTAAAAGAAAGGATGTCATTTTACCTATTTTGAACATATGAGGATACTTCCATTCCTTGCAAAGGACATTGTACTAGTCCAGGTATGTTAGAGAAACAAATTCACAGAGGTTCCTACGAATAGACAGAATTCTATATAAAGGGTAAGTGCACATCAAGAAAGCATCCCAACCCAGTGCCGCCTGAGCCCACAAGTCCAACATTAGCCCATGTGTCTGACACCGATCCACAGAATACATGCAAGCTTGCCTACTGCAGGAGGAAAGCCGAATCAGTGAGTGTGTAAGCATCTTGGTGCTGTCTGGGATCTCCACACGGCTGCTCCAGCACCCAGGGATACAGCGGGGTAGGTCCATCTGGCCTCTCCTTAGAGAAGTCTTGCAGGAAGTGAGCCTTGCAGGGAACTGACCAAGGCAGCTGCACCCTGGTTTGGCCATCAGTAAGCAACAGACCCAAGAACTAAAAAGGCGAGGCTCACAGAGCTAATCATCTCTCTGCCCTTCAATTAACCCCAGACTTAATCATTTAGTGACCAGGCTTTCTAGATATTTGGGCTAATGTTGAATTTGTGGGCTTGGTGTCAGACACCAGTGTGCAAAGTCCTCCTCAATATCACAAACGTAAGCAGTGACGCTGACTGCAGGAGCAAAGTCGATTCACTGAGCATGTCAGCATCTCAGTGCTGGCAGGGTCTCCACACGGCTGCTCCAGCACCCAGGGCTGCATCAGAGTAGCTGCAGGTGGCTTTTCCTCAGGGGTGTTTCACAGAAAGTCAGCCTTGCCAGCTCACTTTTTTTTGTCCTTTTGGGACAATTATATTTACAACCATATGACAATCTGATCATGTGTTCCCTGAACAAGACCTCTACCCAAGTCAGTCACGAGTCTGATCCAACATTCAAAGATGAGAAAGAACAAGGTTTCTTCATGGCACACTCCTTGCCAGGGACAGAGGTGAGCTCCCTCCAGATGCATGTGGAGCGCCTGGTCTGCCACTGCTTCCAAGGACCACCCAGAAAGGAAAGTGTCCATGGACCCAAGCAGGCACAGGGCGTCCTCCTTGGTGGGCACTTGTGTACACCGGAAGCTGTGGCTCACAATGGTTGGGGCCAGGCACCTCTGTGCTTGTGGAGGTTAAGTCGCCCCACTCCAAGGCCTGGGCACCTGTGGTGGAGAACTAACCACTCCCAGAAGATTCTGGTGACTAGAAAGCCTGGGCAGGCCTGCAAGGCAGGAGGCCAACAGTGTCCTGGCAGCATGAGAACCAGGGAGGCAGCAGTGGTGCTCAGGATGGCACTTGCTGGGACCCAGGCATGGTCTTGGCTCTCATTGCACACCTATTGTCATCTGCCCTCTGCCAACCAGCCCCTGGCCTTCTGGGGCACTGAGTGCCTAGAAGAGTTGGTTCCCCCCCCCCTCCCCGCTCCCCCAACAAACTCATTTTGGCCTACCACTCCAGCCAACCGCAGGAAGGAGAGGAAGGGTGCTCCCTGGGTTGCCAGGAGTAGGGAAATCTACCATGGACAGGCAAGGTTGGTATGGCTGTAGCTTGGCACGTGCAGTAGCCTGGCACGTGCCCGACTCTGCGACTTCTCCACTGTACAGAAAAAAGAAAAAGAGAAGGTGGGCCGGTGGTCTAGGGTACCTGTCCATATGCAGCTGAAATGCTATAGGAACAGTTTTTGGTTGGTTGTAGCCTCAGAAACCATGAACTTCCAAAACAATCTCCAGCCTGGGACAGATGTTAAGCTTCCACATCCTCCACATGATCCATCTGCCCAGAGGCCTCTATGCTGTGCCTGAGAGGACATCAGCAGTGGCTGGGAGGAGGTAGAAGGTCCTCTGGGACGCTGGGCTTTGTTAACATGGAGCTGAGAAGAGGACAACTATCTTCTCTGAACCAAGGCTTCCAGACCCAGGGAACAGGATGGTTCCGGAGACACATGCTCAGTCCCACCCTCTGCTAGATCCACCCAGAGCAGGATCCTTCTTCTTTGTTCACTGTGTGCATGACTGCATGAAGGGAGAGGAAGGACAGGTCACTGAGCAATGCTCCCTCTCAGCATCACCCTTCCAAGATGCCCCAACCAGATGCCACAAGTGGACGGAGGCCATTTGGTGTAAGTCTAGTCCACTCACGAGTCATCCCAAGATCAATCCCACTGCCTTGGCTCTTTGGACGCAAGGGGTAGACACTTAGAAGGAAGGAGCTCCAGGTGTGGGATGGACCTGGAGGGGGTAGGACAAGGACAGTGCTGCCTGCTGGGAAGTCTTCAGTCAGGACGCTGTGGGGGGCTCTTGTCCGGTGGGAAAGGGGGCAGGAGACGCTTCCAGATCAGTGGGAGTGTCAGCAGCTCTGAGCATGGAGGGATCGACAACATGTCTTCACAAATGCCATCTTGGTTCTTTTCTTCTCCTCCTTCTTCTTAAAGGCAATTCTGAAGATAGACATCGTTATGGGGATGTGAATAAATATCAGCACTTATGGTTCCTATAAAGTTATGTTTTGAAAACAGCACAGCACTCATGAGGAATTGGGCATTTAAGGTCTACTCAGTCCATGGACTTTCATTTCAGTGCTTTAAAATTCATTAAACTCCTTCCAAAACGCAGCTTTGTGCGGTGAGGTGTATCTGTCCTCTGGTCATAGTCCCGAGCATCTGCCACCTCATCGGAGTCACTGAAGCAAATGAGTATCTTCCGAAGGCAGGTGCACCCTAGTCCAACTATCAGAAAGCAAGAGACCTGAGAACTAGAAAGGCAAGGCTCACTGAGCCATTTATTTATCAATTAACCCCACATGTGGTTATAGGCCAGGTGGGCACAATAAACTTTAACTATCTTAGACATCATGCTTGGTTACTTAGAAGGTCAGCGAAAAAGATGACTCAGGAGATGGATGGTTTAGCACAATGAATCAATGGGCTCAAACATAACATTTGTGAGACTAGCACAAGTTTGGGTAGTGCTTCCTTGTGTTGTACAGAGATAAGGGCCCTATGAGTCAGAATCAACTCAGCAGCCCCAAGCAACAGCACCAAAAGAATTGATCCTCACTGCATTTGAATAAACCATCAGTATATAAAAAGACTGAAATCACAAAAAGCATTATGTAAGTAAAACAGATGGCTACAAAACCATTGAAACTTTTATTAACTAAGCTATAAAAATCTAAAGCTATTATTTCTCCACAAATGCTCCACTTAGGTTTATTAATTTCTGAAGGTGGTGTTTCCATCTCCTCAAGTCTTTCCCCAAAGGATTCTGCACTCTTCAGTATACACCAGGTCAAAGTGGCAGTTTTGCTATCCTTAAGAGATTCAAATAGAGATTTTTTTTTAATGTTCTATGAGTTTGAGAGACAAAAAAGAACTGTGGAGGGCAAGATCAGAACTAGAGGCTTGATGAGTAATATTCCCCACAGAAATACTCTGAGGACAGTTCTTGTTACCCTCAAGATAAATTAAAGTTGGAAAAATAACAAAGCAACCAATACATGTGCAATATTCGAGAAATCCAATGGCACATCTCTTTCAAAATACTTCTTTAAAGATCTAAAAAGCTGCAGTATGCCTAAAGTTCTGAGCCACGCCACCATCTTTTCAAGTCTTTTAAACATGCAAAATTTGGAAAATAAAATAAGAAGGCAGAAGAAGAACCAATGTACCTGAATGGTGATATGGTTGAAGAACACTGAGATCCTGTGAATGGTCAGAAGAACAAGCACATCCAGATTACAAATATATTTAGGAGGGCAAGATTTGGAACTGCTTACCTCATGCAACCAGAAAGTTCCCTATAACCAAGGGCGACAAAATCTGGGCTTGCTTACTTCGAATATGTCATCAAGAAAGACCATAATAAGAAAAGGACATCATCGTTGATAAAACTCAGGGAGAACAAAGAAAACCTTCAATTAGGTGGATTGCTATCCTAGTCACGAAAATGGACTCAAATATATGACCAACAACATGAAACTGGCACAAGAGTGGCAGGATTTCGTTGTTATACAGAAGGTTAGCATGAGTCAGAGCCAACTTGATGACAACTAAGCAAAGCCAAGAGAACTCATCTTCACTGTTAGTGGCTGTTTTGTTTCTTCTCTTCTCATGTGCAGTGGACATGGTGGGTTCTTGAGGAGGTATCAAGCTCTTAACTGCAGAGTCAGCAGTGGGAAACCACCAGCTGTGCCTCAGAAGAAGAGTGAGAGTGTCTACTCCCATAAAGAATTGCAGTCTCAGAAATCCAGAGAGACAGTTCCCAGAAGAACTGTCCTATAAGGTCACTGTAGTTGGATTCCACTTGAGAGTGGAGCTTTGAGTCTTCCCTCTGTAGATGCTCTCAAGTGAGCAAAGCAAGTTCCTATCCAGGAAATCAAATCTTTATTAATTTTACATATCTGTAGCACACACTAAAGAATTTGCTAGACCATTTATCCTTGCTTTCCATAGTTATAAAGATAGGCCTCATGGGAAGACATTTGATGAATATTTATGTAAATGTTTATAAATATCACCTGAAAATATTTTGAAGAGTAAACCTGGTATTTCTTAGATAGTTAGGTAATAACTTCTAGAACATTGTGAGTAAATTTAATGTATGAATGTGTGTTTTTAATTATAATATGTATTTTATTGTAATACTTAAATGTGTGTTAGTAAGACTAAAAAGAAATTTCACAGTGTGTTCCAGCCAGAATCTTCACTGATTATTCATGAATAAAGTGCCCAAATAATTCAGTTCCATTATTTTCATCAGCCTAGGCCCGGAGGAAACCATGTGAAGTGATGGCAATTGACTACGTGCCAACACGTGACTAAAGCCTGTGAGCACAGAATGAATCCCAAGTCAGGTACTCATGGTTCTGCTACTGGCCAGTCACCCGGACCTCATCTCACCCCATGATTGTGGGTGCAGCCTCTGTGTGGCCAACTTCTCTGGGTGTCAGTGTCCATCTCCTCTTTCAAAGAGCTTTGCCAGGGAATGTTCTTACTTCACCATCTGGTCCTGCATTCCACAAATGCCTCTGTATATAGAGCAAATGATCACAGCCAGAGGCATAGGTTCCATTCCCATAGGTGGCAGAGCACTGTTGACCAAAATCTTAAGGCTGAATTTCATGGAACTATTATAAAAAAAACATTTTTATCTGCAGCTTCTCTGTAGCTTTACAAGTGCCAAATACAGATTGGACAACTCAAGATTTGTCGAGACTTGACAACACACAAAGATAGCAAGTCAACTATTTTAGAAGCACATGTCACAGCCTGCCTTAGCGAGAGTCATACAATCACAGCACTCCAAGGAAACTTGCATGGGGCACAAAGCAAGGAGTATGTGACATAGAAGTATAATTATAAAACTCTGTCTTCAGTACGATACCTTTCAATTACAAACCCTGGAATTTAATGAACAGGTATTGCCATTTAAAAAGTAAAATGCAGACATATAAAAACATCTCAAAATTAATTATATTTACAAGGTGTTTTGTAAATCAAATAGTACCAGTTGCCATTGTGTTGACTGATTCCTGATGACCTTGTATGTGTCAAAGTAGAACTGTCTTCCCTCCCTGGACTGTCTTTTTAAATATATAGCAAAATATATACCAATTCAGTAATATTTTGTGTAAATTTCAATGATATTGATTATATTTTTTGAGTTTTAAAGTCATCTTTGCTTTCTTTTTCTGAGTTATTCCTTCCCCATTAACAAGTGCTTATCCTCCACAGTTTACATCTAATTTATTGAATTTGCTGTGGTGACTGTGATCCCATTAAACATATATTTTTATTTTATTTTTATACACATATTTTTAAAGACTACAATGCTTCATGTTTATATTGTTTAATAATAAGATATGCATTCTTTATTTTTTCCCTCTTGTGCCCCCTATATATTCTTTATTAATTAAGTTAAACTACTATGAGACCTTAAAGAGACATAAGGGGATATTTTTGTTTTAAGTTTAAAGATGATCTCAGCCCCCAAATTTTAGCATTCATCCAGCCAGCATGATCCTAGAAAGTTTGGAGTTGCTAAGGATTTAAAATTCTGTTATGTATTCAGCCACTTTTTCAATCCACAGGACATATGGAGTTCAGCGGGTGATTTTATAGAACTAGGTCACCAGAAAGTTTTTCTAAGATCTCTCTAGATAAATCAAACCATTTACTTTTAATTAGAATATAAATGTGTTAAATATCTGCACGAAATGAAAATGCTCATTAAATGAATGTCAGTGATGGCTGTCTGACAAAGACAAGTTTGTCTTTGGCACATCAAAGTTGTTGCACAAAGAGTTTAAAGTACATCTATTCACAAGCCAAAGAAAACCCTAGTGGCACTGTAGGGTTTGAGTTGGACTGCAAACCAGAAGGTCAGGGATTCAAATCCTCTGTCTGCTCCACCGACAAAAGGTGAACGTGACTACTCTCTCAAGAGTTTGGAAAGCTTCAGGAACCCAGTGAGCTTCTATGAATGGATCATCATAATAGTAGTGGGTTTGGTATTTTACTCATCTAGGCATTGTGTAAAAGAAAACAAATAGTGGGGGCTGGAAAAAAGAAAAGAAAACCAAAAGCATTTAATAGTCTTAAGAACCCTGGACAAATGAAATATACAACTTCCCTCCAGTTCTTTAATGCTCCCCACCCCCACCCCCCTCCCCACCCCCACCCCCCACTATCATGGCCCCAATTCTACCTTACAAATCTGACTAGACCAGAACATCTACACTGGTACAATTAAGAGCTCACAACACAGGGAATCCAGGACAGAAAAAAACCCTCAAGGCCAATAATGAGAGTAGCAATACCAGAAGGGGAAAGGGAAGGTGGGGGGAGAGAAGGAGAACTGATCACAATGATAAACATATAACACCCTCCCAAGGGGATGGACAGCAGAAAGTGGGTGAAGGGAGACAGCAATCAGTGTAAAACATGAAAAAAATTAATTATCAAGGGTTCATGAAAGTGGGAGGGTTGGGCGGGGCGGAATTAGTTGATACCAAGGACTCAAGTAGAAAGAAAATGTTTTCAAAATGATGATGGCAGCATGTGTGCAAATGTTCTTAACACAATGGATGGATAGATGGATTGTGATAAGAGCTATAAGAGCCCTAAATAAAATGATTACAAAGAAAAACGATACCCTGTATAGTGTTACCATGAGTCAGAATCAACTTGATAAATTTGGTATCTTAGATTTTATACATATACACTTAAAGTTTCAATCAAGAGTTATTTTCATCTAATAGAATTATCCCAGAAAACTATACCGTTCATGTCATGGTATCCTTTCTGGTTTTGTGCCAGAATAACAATTCTTTTGTCTCAAGTTATTTGGAAATATGATGACAGGATGTAGTTTTTAGTGAAGAGTCTCAGAGTTCTATTAAGAAGTGGCACAGGGATAAACAGAAATAATAGTACATAAATGAGAGGCAAGATAAAGGAAAACAACAGGGCAAAAAGCCCTCAAAGTACAAAAGCAAGGAAAGCCAGAAAATCAATGTTGCTAAACTCTTTGACAAATTGCAAAATGAATTGAGTTACTGGTTTATCCTTTTTTTTCTAGTTACTGATTTATTCTTATTGTGATGAAATGCTTCTTCTAAATCTACAAAATGTAGAAACAGACAATGATAATAATAATAATAAACAACTTGGATGATTCATTCTATATAAAAATACACCAAAAATTCATGAGAAGATTGGACATTGAAATACACAATTTAACAGGATTTGCAGTGAGGACATTGCGTTCTATAAAAGATACCATGATGAATACTGAGGTATGTGAGACAATATGATAGTCCCATATAATACCCATGAACCAAAGATTCCAAAGAGAAAAAGGAAACATAAGAAAATTCAGAATTTGAACTGAATGAATATGTTTGCAATTAAAAAAATACATAAGTGAAAAAACACATAGGAAAATCAAAGGGATTACCAAACAATGAGACCCACATATAGTTATCTGTCACTAGAGAACCATATCTAAGCTTATTCTTTGGTGGATAATTAATAAAGCCCATATTTGCAAAATAAGCTTGTAAGTAGTTACTGTGTTAACTGTGTTACCCCCAATGCTCTATGCATTTTGTGTGATCAAGCTATGCTAGTAACCAAAAATCTTTTTATCAGAGGAAATAAATTTAATGTTGCCTATGCTGAAAAAAAGAGTTGATTGACATGTTATAATACAAAAAAATGGTCAAATGCAGTGGACTTAAGAAAAAGTAGGAAAAGATAAATCAGATATACTGCTTATTGTGGATTGAATTGTGGCCTTCCTAAAATGAAAATGAGATTCTTTAATTCCTTTACATGTAAATATGACCCTGTTCAAGAATAGGATTATTTTTTATGTTAATAAGGCTATACAAAGGTAGTTTTCACCATTCATTTGTTCTATAAGAAGACACAATGTATGTATTGTGACAAGAGTTGTACAAGCTCCAAAAAAATTATTTTTTAAAAAAGAAAATGATGATGGCAGCATATGTGCAAATGTGCTTGACACAATAGATGAATATATGGATTGTGATAGAGTTGTAAGAGTGCCCAATACAAGTATTTAATAAAAAATCGCATACTAGAAATAAATACACACACAGAGGGAAGACACTGTGTGAAGACAATGGAGGCAGATAAATTTATACAGTCATGAATATCAAGTGTTGCAGGCAACTCACTCTAGTAGCATATTGAGTATAACATTCTGAGTATAACATCATTAGTTCAAACTCACCAATCATTCTGTAGATGAAAGAAGACGTTTTCTAATCCTGTAAAAAAAGTTCTTAAAAATATGTTTCCATCATCAATTTCAAAACATTATCTTTCAACTTGAGTCCTTTGATATCAGCTCCTCTTTTTCCCCTTCCCTCTCTCACCCTACTATCCTTGCGACCCCTCAATAAATTATATATTATTATTACTTTTCTATATCTTATACCAACCACTGTATCCCTTCACCCACATTCTGTTATTCATCCCCTGAAGGGAAGTTGTACATCCATCATTACAATCAATCCCCCCTTACTTCTTTGTCCCCACTCCCTCCATGTGCACTCATGGAATCACTACTCCCATTACTGTTTCTGAGGGATTTATCTGTCCTGGATTTTGTGTGTCCACTCTTCTATCTGTACCAATGTCCATACTTTGGTCTAGCAGGATTTGTGATTTAGAACTAAGTTCATGATAGTGGGGGAAGGAAGCATTAAAGAACTAGAGGTATTTTGTGTGTTTCCTCAGTGCTATGATGCACCCCGAATGAATTGTCCCTTCCATGTATCCCTTCTGTGAGGGAAAGTCTCTATTATATATTAATATGTTTACACATATTCATGTCTATGCTTATACCTCTAATATAGCTTTTACCTAGTTCTTTCCTCTATTTATTTTAGTTTCCTCCTACTTCAGTATCATGTTCACCCTTCATTCAGATCTCAGAGATTTCTTTTGACTGCATTAAAATTGATCCAACATCACCCAACAGTCTGCACCCTCGATTTTATATTTAACAATTTATAATTTTGGAAAGGCAAAGGAAAGTTCAATTCTGCTGTGAGCTGGAATTGGCTCAAAGGCAGTGAGTCTTAAGTTGAGACCAGAAGTTAAAAGGAGCAAAGAAGAACTTTCCCCTAACACTGATGTTTTAATTAGACCTGCTAGTCTCTAGAATTGTAACACAAGACATTTTGTTATTTAAAGTCATCTACTTGTGTAGTTTGTTGTTGTTGTTGTTATGGCAGCAGGTAACTAAGACAACAAAGCAGACAAATATTTCGAGGGGTTTGTGTTCAAGGAAGAGGTTTCTATTGGCTAAAATCAAAGAAAAGGCATAGTTGGTACAGAAGGGAAAATGCATGAGAAAGGAAATGAAACAGGAAGGGGGAGGGAGAATTGCAAGAACAGTATCCTCCAGTCGGTAAGAGGGGTGGAGTTCAAGTAGGTAGGTGCATTTGAGTGTGACAACTTGTGGAAGCCCTCTGCTGATTATTTTGGCTTTTTACATGAAGTACAAAGGGAGAGCATCATTGGAAAGTGTGAAATAGGGCAATGGAATTAGAAAGTTGAGAAAAGAGAGGGACAAGCAGGCTATCTGGAAGGGTATAAGAGAAAACAGAATGAGGAAGTGAAGTGTAATAGCCAAATGGCACTAAAGTTTCACTTGTGATTTTTGCTAATAAATTGAATATGACACTAGTCATTAGAGTGTATTATTTCCCTCATCCTCACTTAAGATCATCAAAGTGTGTTTGGAATAGGCAGAGAGTTGAAACTAGATGGATTTGGGATGTTTGTCAAGTGAGCATGATAAAGAAAGAGGAGCAAAAATTTTCCTTACAAGTGAATGATTACAATGAACTCCAAGAAATTTAACTGGGCAAAGAATAAAAGAGAAAGGGTAAGTATACATGGAATGAGGAACTTTGAAAGGTAGTAGATTCTAACGGATTGAATGGGTTAGTGAAGTTTAAGAAGGTTTGTGCAGTGGGAATAGAAAGAGAAAACTAGAAAGATGTGCGGGCTGGTGTGAGAATGCGATGCTTATATTGGAGATCATAGAAGTGTTGATTTTGGCAATGGAAAGGAGTGTTGAGGAAGTGTCTGAGGTTGAGACATGATTAATGGATTCTTGGAGGAGAAGAGAAGTACACGAGTGCAGAAGATCAGGAAGAATCCTCTCTGTAGTGACCTTCATCCCTAAAGAAGCACATAGACAGGTTCCCAGAGTGACAGTCATCTAGAATTTTACTGCTCATAGAATGGTGCTGCAGCAGCACCTTGCTTTATTAAGAGATGCAGAATCCAAAGGCTAACTCCAGGACTGCAGTTTAACAAGATTCCTAGAAACTCATGTGATTACCAACATTTAAGAAGTGCTGGATTAGGAGCAAAGCACACTATTGAAACAAAGAATAGCCCTGGTGCTGGGACGACCAACAAGGAGGGCTAGTCGTAGTAGATATATTTGGTAACATGAAACTCCAAGTTGGATAATTTTAGGGGAAAGGAAGGAGAATGGCCTGTGTGGTAGTTACATAATTCCACGTCAAATTGAAGATATATCAAAACACAGGGGTGGCGTCGAAGTCTGTCAATTAGGTCACAGCCTGATGTATCATCTTGTGGGCATGGCCCTCTCATAAGGAGGGCTCTGAAAACCTCCTGCCTAGAGTCCTGTCTATTCGCATTCACCTTCCTACTGGCAGATTGGCTTGCTGCCAGAGCCCTGGAGGTGAGACCACTGCCCTTGGATGTATGGGATTTTGTATCCACTGGCTGCTAATATTCCTGCATTCTTCATCACTACTCGTGGCTTTGTGAATATGCAGAGGGACTTAAAGACTAGTATCGGACTTATGGACTTAAGTTGGACTGAACTGGAATGTTTTCCTGATATATAATTACCTCTTGATATAAAGTTTTTTCCTACACATATATGAGTGCCACTGGATTTATTTCTCTTGCCAACCTTACCTAATGTGTTCTGATACTACATTGAGAAGAAATAAAACATCACTTTTTCTGTAGGTTGAGTAAGAACATGGTGGGTTAACATCAGCAGTTTGAAACCATCAGCCTCTCTGCTGAAGATGAGGTTTTCTCCTCACATGAAGAATTATTATGTCACAAGTCAACAGGAGCAGTTCCAGTCTGTCATATTGGGGCCCTGTGGGCTGGAGTCAAGTTGACGGCAGTGAATTTCTTTTGAGGTGTTTTTTGTTTTGCTTACTGGTTTTGTTTGTTGGGATAGTTTGAGTGTGGAAAAGAAAGAAACCACTTAAGAGAAAGCAATAATTTCATATGCATGTGAAAGTTGGACATTTTATAAAGAAGTCTGAAGAATGCACACATTTCAATTATAGGGCTGGTGAAGAATATGGAAAGTATCACAGATTGCTAAAAAGAATAAGCAAGTCTGTCTTAGAAGCAACACAAATGGAATGCTCCTTGGAAGCTAGGGTAGTGAGACTTCATATCATGAACTTTGGGCATGTTATCAGGAAAGACCAGTTCCTGGAAAAGGATATCACACTTAGTAAAGTAGAGCGTCAGGGAAAAAGAGGAGGACCCTTGACAAGATGGATTGACACAGGGGTAGCAACAAGAGCTTCATCTATAAAAATAATTGTTAGGAAATGGGAAGTGTTTCATTCTGTTGTTCATATGGTCACTGTGAATCATAATTGACTCATTGGCACTTAACAACAACAGAAACAAAAAGAGATAAAAAAGTATAGGTTGCACTTAAAAAGAGAAGAAAAAAGGAACATTTGGAGAAATGTTTGAAGATACAGGAAGTTGATGATGAGTAGAGGGTGATATGGCCATACAGGAAGAGATTCAGAGGCTGAAGAGAGGCTGGAGATGTCATACACGTAGGTACTTTGTACAGCTATGTACAACTATATAAAAGTAAAGCAGAGAGAATCTGGGAATGTTGATTATAGCTTAGTGACTGACATAAACAGAGAAAAAGAATGTAATGATCTTAATCCTGGGGGCAAAATTATGAGTGTTGTACAGAGAATATTGCATACATCAATGAGGAGTCCATTTTTACATCTGCTAGTGGAGGTTTTGAATTCCCCTAAGAAAATGAAAATAATATGTTCTTTCATAATAAAATACATACTCAAAATGTATACTTTGAAAAAGTCTGACAATGATGTTCAATTTATTTGTGCTATGGAATATCACAGAAGAGTGAAAGAATGAATTAGAATTTTATGTTTCAACACGGCTAAATCTCAAACACATAATGTTGAATAAAATAAGCAAGTTCTATGAAACATGTGACCACTTTGTTATCTTTTGTGTAAAAATGTTAAACGCAAAACATAGGTGTATATTTTTCATGAATAACCATATATAGTGTGCATATATGATCACATACCAAATATATATGATACTCAATGATATCAATGATATGCAATTTGAAGAAATTGATTTATTACTTTGGGAAGAAAAGAAGGTAAAGAGGTAAAGGTGGAGTTTTAGCTATAATCTTTAAAGTTTTATTAAAAAAATAAAAACAGATCTGAAGGAAAGATATAAAATAGTAATATCTGTTCAGTCTTAGTGGTGCACACGAGTGTCTGTTTTAATTATTTGAAATGTTTTTCATTCTGGAAAAGTACACTGAAATAATAGGTCATGGAAAGGGGCTTATAACACACCAAAGGGCCTTGGAAGACAGATACTTAGGTATTTTCAATGTAATTACATGATCATCTTGCCAACATTACCCCTTCTTTCTAAGTTGTAGCCACAATATCTCCACGTCAGCTTGTCTTTTCTCTTCACATTATTCTCCTTCTCTAGAGACAGCAAGGATAGTAAATTCATCATCTATTACCATGCAGAGAAATATACATAATGTGTCAATGTTCTCCCCTTTCTTTTCAGGTTGTTCCTAGGACATCATCTTTGACAGCTACATGGTATTAAAGAACATGACTTTGCCTTGCTCTGACCATTTCTTTCCCGAAGGGAATTTGATGCTATCAATTAAGCCACAAGGAGCCCTGCTGCTAACCAGAAATCCTGCAGTGTAAACCCCACCAACTGCTCTGCAGCAGAAAGATGAGGTTTACAATCAGGAATCCTCAGAAGGAGTCCTACTCTGTTTTATATAGGATCACTGTGAGTCAGAATTGACTGGATGTCCATAGATCGTAAGTGGTAACAAGAAGGGTGGGGGAGGAGAACTAGACACAGCACAAAAACTCACAAATAGATCTTAGAAAACTCCATGTTCCATTCTTTGCAGACAAACATATGGATACAATTGCTTCTCAATCGGGTGTGAGCTTTGAGTTCATTTTCTGGTGATGGGGATGATAAGACTTGAAATATATTTGAGGAATATTTTTGCTAGAGTTAGTCATAGCCAGGGGATTTGTTTTTGCTTCAATATAGTTTCAGGGATGAAATCTGTGGCCTCAAAAACCAGAAACCAAAACAACCTAAATCCAGTGGTTTCTGTAGGCATACATTCAGAGCAAAGGTTGTATGCTGAAAGCTCGAGCTAAGCTGAACAAACCTCTCACTTTGGCTGAATGAAAGCCTCCTCACTGCTCACATCAATAGAAGACACAAGTGTCAGTCATCAAGAATGGTAGACACATCACAATGAAAGACAACACTAGGTGAACAACCATTATTGTGCTTTATCCCAACTAGTAGGCAAATATGCTTGTTACGTTCGTGAGCATTATTTAAGCCTCAAATGTATATGCTATGTTACTTCTAGAATAGGAGAATATCATTTTAGTCATTTTAGTATGATAAAAGATATACCAATATTTGCGGTTTTAAACAATGTAATGCCATCAATTATATTTTAAAAGCTGTACAACCTTCATTACTATCTACATGTTTGCAAATATTTTCATCACCCTCAATGGAAACTGTACTCATTAATCAATGACTCTCCAATTCCCTCACCCTCACCTCTGGCGACCACAAATCAACCATTAGCTCTATGCATTTGCTATTCTAGATCCCTTATACAGGCTATCCCATAGGTGTTTAAATGTTATAACCATCTATTTTAGTTTCCTTGTGATGCTATAGATAAAACACAAGCAGTAGAAAAAGTTTCTTTTCAAGTCAGTAGGCTTGCTGGTATTCAAGCACTGGATCAAGGTTAACCCTCCCTCTTTGACAGCCCTCTAAAGGATCCTGGTCTGTCTCTCACCTTCTGCACCTCCGCTGTCCCTTGATTTCTTGACAATCTTCACCATGCATCAAGTTTTACCCCCTTCTGTGCTTGTATTTATAATTAATCTGCTTTTTTATATCTTAGGCATGAGTTAGTTTAGCACACAGTCTAAACTGATATAACAACATTAACATATCCAAGAAATTCTTATTCCTTTCAAAGAGATCCCATCTCAAAAATAGGAGTTGGGGTTCCAACATATATTTGGGGCACAATTAAATAAAATAACACTATCCTAAAAGATATCAGCTGGCATCTCATTGTGATATTGATTTGCGTTTCCTGAATGACTAATGGACGATTTCTACTTAAATAAGCATTGTGCTGTTACCTGCAAGGTCCACAGTTCAAGCTCACTAATGACTCCGAAGGAGAAAGATGAGGCAATCTGTTTCTGAAAAGTTGTAAAGTCCCCTATGTAGGGTCACTATGAGTTGAAATTGACTTGATGGCAATGGAATGACTAATGAAGGAGCCTTGGAAACAGAGTGTGCTAAGTGTTAGGCTGCTAATAGAAAGGTCAACAGATCAAGAATACCAAGAGCTTTGAGAGTAAGAGGGGATTTACACTCTAAGAAACCTCAGGAGCATTTCTTTTATGTCCTGTTGGGTTATTGTGAGTCAGAATCAACTTGCTGATGCCCGCCCCCCCCCCCCCAAAAAAAAAGAATCCACTTGCTGGCAGTGTTTTTGTTTCATTTGGTTTGGTTTTGATAGCTAATGACATTGGGGTTCTTTCCATAGACTTCTTGATCATTTGTATATTCTTCAGGTTGTCTTATCGTGTTGAATTTAACAGCTTTTTAATCTATTTTGAACATTAGAGCCTTATCAGATAAATGATTTTAAAATATTTACTCTTTTTCTAGGGGTTAGCATTTCACTCATGATAGTGTTTTAGATGCACAAATGTGCAGTTGAAACCCTCTAGTGAGTTTTACATTTCAGTTGTTATGTTTATGAGCTTAGAAATTTTATTTATTTTCTTTTAATTTTTTCTCTTTATTGATATACTAATTTGCTCACACATGATGCTATTTGTTTCCTTTAACTTAATAAGCATATTTCAGAAAAATGAATTAAAATACTTGTCTCATCAGCTCAATATCTAAGTTTCATTAGGTGCAATTTCTGTCCCCTATATACCATTAATCTGAGAACAAGGATGAGACAAAATTTCCTAGTTTTTCCACATCTTAAAAGTTTTCATTTTGCATTTTATTTCTCTGACAGGTTCCAACGTTTTCAAGTTCTAACTTTCACCAGCTTAACTTTATTGTCCCTCTTTAAACAGACAATATTTAATTTTCTTATAAGTTTTGCTATTGCTTAAAAGTGGACACTCAACACATCGGAATTACTAACATTAGAACTAAGATCTCTGCCCTTCCCAGTAATTGTTATGTTGATGGGTGAAGATTTGGTCTGTACTAAACTAGCGCTCCACCTTGATTGTATCAACTGGATATATATTATATGCCAAGGGTTACACCAAAAGACCCAGAAAAAACCTTTGCTGGGCAGAGATTTCATAGTATGCATTTTTCCCTGCTAGGCAAGGATCTGAGTTAGTGCACCGAGTGGGAAGGTTCTCTCTGGTCACAGTGAATTTTTTTTTTTTTGGTAAAATCAGTTTCATGCAAACCTGAACAAAGAGAACAGCATGTGGATGTGAAATTTTGCTTCCCAGCACATAAAATGTTGTAATGTTGAACACAGCTTACAAGGACAGCACTATGGGGAAAAACTCAAGGGTGCAAGTGGTTTTCTCATTTCAAAAAGGTGAAATGTTGATTGATGACAAACCTCATTCTGGACATCCATCCATGAATTTCCCAAATGAATGAAAATGTCTCACAGTGAATTTGGAGTTCATTCCATGAAGTCAAACTGTTAATCAAACTTTCTATTTATAGTTTCTGAAAAAAAAAATGAGCAAAAGTGTGTGACAAAATAGGCCTGATTTGTGGCAGACAGGACTGGTTTTGCTACCACAACAATGGTCCTACTCATGTCGTCATTTCGGTATGCCAGTTTTGGGCAAAAATAAACCCAGTATGCTTCTCTTGCCTCACATACCTTACCCACTTGACCTCACTCCATGAAACTTCTTTTTGTTTCTGCAAATGAAAAGAGGGGCATGCAGGGAGAGTGACTTGAAATGTAGAAGAGGTGAAGAAAACAATCAAGGGAGGTGCTCTCAGCTATCCAAACAGATGAGTTTGAAAAATGTTTCCAAGAATGGTGTTGCAGATTTGACACATTTATAAAGTGTAATGGAGAGTACTTTAGAGGTGTTGGTGTTGTTTTATATATAAAAAAGTTAGATACATAGCTTTGAAAAAAATTAGTTTGGGGGACACCCGCTCATATAGCTCAGACTCAAAAAACTCACTGTCATGGAATTGATGACTTCTCATGGGTTTCTGAGACTGTAACTGTCTGGGGGAGTAGAAAGCCCTGAATGTCTCCCTTAGAAGATCTGGTGGTTTCAAACTGCCGACCATGAGTGTTATAGGTAAGCCTATGGTGCCAACATGGCCAAAGACGACAGGTAGGTCTGTTGTGATGACATGGCCAATGAACACACACAATCAATTGAAGGGCGGAGATAGAAAAGGCTTGCTGAGCCCAGCCCTTGTTCCCTGGCTTTCGGATCTTCAGACCAGAAAGCTATCTTGTTCGTCCTGTGCCTCGATCTCCAAGCAACACTACCCGTGGGACACCTAATCGTGGACTGTGGAGCTCTGAGTTGAGGTTCCTTCAAGCCCTACTTTGCCACGCTCCTGGAATATACATCTCTTGAGCTGGGGACTTTTGGACTCTGTCATCTGGCTGACTGTTGGTGACCTGCTCTGCTGTTTGCTGCCTGTGACCAGATAGCCTGAGCGGCCCTCAAGACTTGAAGGACTGCTGGTCTTCTAGCTGCCTCACGCAAGTGAGTTGCACCGAGCAACTTGTACTGTTTTATAGATAGCTAACTGTTTCTTTCTTATGTTCCCTTCTCTAAATATAAATGTATAAGGAGAATTACTAGAGTCCTGGTTTTATTTCTCTAAAAGAACTCGGCCCGACACAATGAGGATCACAGCCCAACTCATAACCAGGATACCACCAGGCCTTGCTTATTTTACATACACAGTATAGCATGTACATGATATATCATATGGTAAGAAATATGTGCTATATAATGTATACTATGTAATCATGAATATTGATTATATTTATATATTCAGCATGGATTTCAACTCCAGGTAAAGAAGACTGAAATCCTCTCAGTTTAGACAGTAGGTAACATCATAGTAATTAGAGAAAAGATTGAAGATGTCAAGAATTTCTTATACTTGGATCCACCACCAGTGCTTATGGAAGCCACAGTTGAGATCAAATGACATATTGAAATGGGATAATCTGTTCCAAAAGACCTCTTTAAACTGTGGGAAAGCAATTAGATTAGTTTGAAAGCTAATGCGTGTCTGAGTCAAGCCATGATATTTTCATTTGTCTCATAAACATGTGCAAGTTGGACATTGGTTAAGGAAGTCTGGGGAGGAAATGACAAATTAGAATCATGGTGCTAATGTACTAAGGACAATAAAAAGTACTCCCTTGGAAGAAGTATGGCCAAAGTGTTCCTTAGAGGCAAAGATGGCAAGACTTTATCTTACCTACTTTAGACATGTTGTCAGGAGAGATCAGACCCTGGAGAAGGAGACATGTTTAACTAAGAAGAGGAGCAGAAAAGAAGAACCCTACGGGGCCATTCAAGAGAACAACAATGAGGATGAACTGGGTGATGTTTTGTTTTGTTGTACAGATCAAGTGTACCCCAAAGAACTACTCTGCATACAATCATTTCAAGAAGCAGCATGTGATCAAAAACCAATGGTACTGAAGGAAGAAATTCAAGTTGCACTGAGGGCATTAGTGAAAAACAAGGTTCCAAAGAGTAACAGAACACGAAATGAAAGCAAACTGATGAAGCCTCTAAAGCCCTCAAGACATTGGTAAACTGCTAGCTGGCCAATTGACTGGAGGAGATCCATATTGTTCTCATTCTAAAAAAAGTGATTACATTACACAGAATATGGAAATCAGCAAACATTATCATTCCTCTCACATGGAAATGAAATGTTCTCTGTGATACTGGTAATTCAGCATTGGTTACACAGTGCATCTAAAAAGAGCTGCCAGAAATTCAAGCTGGATGTGGACTGAAGGATATCATTCTCTGAAAACAGAGAATACAGATAGACACTTACTTCTGTTTGACTGACTGTGCAAGGGCATGGGCCTGTTTGGATAATAACAAACTATGGGCAACCTTTAAAAATGGGGATTCCAGAACATTACTCTTCGCTTATGTAGAATTTGTACGTGAACTGAGAAGTCTCTTAAACAGAAGAAGGGAATCCTGAGTGATTTTACATCAGGAAAAGTTTTGCGTCAAGTCACAAGATTGTATCCTTTCAGGACACTTATTTAAATGGTATGCTGAGTAAATTATTCAAGGAACTGGATTATATGAAGTAGAATGCAGCATCAAGAGTGGAGAAAGGCTTACTAACAATTATTAAAGAGAAATTTTAGGCACATGATATAACCTTGCTTGCTTTGCTGATAGTGAGAAAAGCCTGAAGTTATTGCTGATAAAGATCAACAACTGCAGTATTGATTGTAACACAGACTAAAGAAGATGCACACTCTCACAACTGGACAACTGGATAGCATCAGATAAGAGGATAAAGGATCAAAGTTGTCAAGGATTTAATCCTGTCTGGATCCACCGTCAATGCATAAAGAGCGGCACATAGACTCAAATAGCCCATTGCATTTTGGAAAATGTACTACTTAAGACCTTTTTAAAGTGCTGATGAAGAAAGATGTCACTTTCAGGGCTAAGGTGCATCAGACAAGAGCCATGAGGCTTTTCTTGGCCGCCTACGTAGGCAAGAAGAGGGCATTGTGTAAGGAAGACTGAAGGAAAATCAGTACATTTAAAGCATAGTGCAGATGAAGAATATTGAAAATAGTGGAGACTGCTGGAAGAACCAAAAAATCTGTCTTGGAAGAAGTGCAGCCAAATACTCCTTAAAGATGACGATGACAAGACTTAATCCCGATTATTTTGAACAGGTCATGACAAGAGTCCATTCCCTAGAATAGAGCAGTGCACTTCCTTGGAACAGAAGTTCATTACAACAGAGGCAGAACTTCAAGGAGTTGGATTGACACAATGGCTCAATAATCTGCTCAAATGAAATAATTGTGAGTGTAGTGCATCACTGAGCAGTTCTGTATTGTTATCCATGGTGTCCCTATGAGTCAGAACCAACTGAGTAACACCAAACCCCACCACCACCATCCTCTCAGAAGAGTGTTTACACAGGCTTCTCTTATCCTGTCTAGCCTCATGATTTTATAACAGCACATATTTATACATATATGAATATATATGTACTATGTATATGTCTGTGCTCTTTATCTCCAAAGAACAAGACCTTTCACCTGTCCCACAAAATGGTTTTGTCATTATGAGGGCGATCTCGCCCCTATTGAGAATAGATGCTTTGTATAAGGTCTAACATTGTACTAAGTCACTCGAGAAGCAGATTTTAGAACTTTCCCTTACTTACTGTCCCTATTGAATCCTCACTGAAAAACAAATATATTAATACATGTTACATTAGGAACATTATTTAATCCGCATTTAATCCTCACTGAAAAACAAATATATTCATACATATTGCATTATGAATCTTTTATTTACTCAGAATTAAATAACACTGCAGACAGATCAGATCAGGCCAGTCGATCCCTCATTCACAAGCATGAAAGGCAGAAGATTTTGAATGCCACCTGGCACCTGCATATCAACTTCCCTTTTATTTCACTCTTGTTTTACTACAACAAGTTTCCAACTTTAATGACTACAAAGATTTCTACACAGGATTGTATACACAATATTGTCTGTGGTTTTCAAGAGCTAGTTAGGGGTGAAGTCAGGGATAATTTGGTCTATATTCCATTTTTAACTTGCTTGCTGAATTTAGACCTAACCGTTTTATTCCATACAATTGTGTACATTTATTTTAACCTAGCTGGATTTTGTGCTCATTTCTAAGCAAATATTTTTAAATGGAAATTGACAAACAAGACCATGCTTTTCTAGATTACAACCATAACTCGATGGTTACATTCATGGGAAAGAATGAATGTGGAAAACAGATGCTTTATGGAAGTCTACTATCTCCATGTATGTGAAAGCCTAGCAAAAAGATTAAACATGAAACTGGTTAAAGAAAATCAGCTATGAGCTTGGGCACTGGTGAAAGACCACGTGCTGCAAAGCTTTTCATTTTGGAACCATTTCTTAACCAATCCATGTTTCAGTTTTCTCATTTACAATAAACTGTGAACATTATTAGAATTTACATTATCACATGACCATTTTATCTATAGAGTAAATATGTTTCAGTAGAACTGGCATGTTTCAGTTTTCTCAATTACAATAAACTATGAACACTATTAGCACATTATTAGAATTTACATTTTCACATGACCATTTTATGTATAGAGTAAATATGAACTGACTTAACATATATCACGTGCTTACAAGCGTGCTTGGTGTCAGGAAATACTAGAATTTCAGAGATATACATGACTAATTTCAGAAAGAACATTATTATCTTACTTGATGGAAGCTTTTAGACAAAATCAGATTGAATATCTGTCAGTAGATGTGGTAAGCTGAACGGAACATAGGCTGGAAAGCTGAGTATAGGTATGGATGCAAATTTGGAATCACCAACCTAATTATCTCTAACCATAAGCTATTTGAATGCTTGGTCTGAGGAAGGTTGTTTGCAAAACTGACCAATAAACAAAATCCCACCTGGCAGGGACCTGGAAATCTTCCCTATGTGGTTAGTCATGTGTTTCCATTCCTCTTCAGCCACAGCACTGAGCACATTGGCTACCTGAACCCTGGAGCACCCACCCTCCTTTGGTCCTTACACTGAAAAATTTTTGTTAGCCACCCAATAAGGGAATGGCTGCCAGTTCTACTGAAAATATGTATCTGACCTTAGACGGACTGTGTTCTCACTAATACTAACAATGAATAGCCTTCACTACTAAGAAAGGGAATCAGCATCATAATGAGTGTGGTGATGCAGTTACCCAGTGTCATATAACACATCAACAGCTACGAACCAGTCTTATTTTAGAATAGATGGATAATTCCAAAAACCTACTTAAATTTTGAAAAAAACGATCTGTCACATGAGGAGAGAAAGAGACAAGCTTTACAAGTCCAGTTTGAAAATCAACCATTAACCTAATGAACTTTTCATAACTTCTTTCCCCATGTCTTTCACTTTTCTTTAATAATTGGCCATTTTATCATCTTTTTGCAAAATTCTCTTTTCCCTTCACTCTTTGACATATAAATCTTGTTCTCTTAATCCTGGAAGTCATCATCTTTTAATTCAACTATTCCCACTGCTTCCTATTCTCCTTCTATGGCCCTTAACCCAAACCAAGCAAATGGCCAATGGTCTGATCCCAGCTCAAGGTGACCCCTGGTGGGGCAGAGAGACACTGTGCCCAGAGGATTTCCAGTGCCTGACATGTCACAACGAGCTCCCCAGGCCTTTCCCCCAAGGCGCTGCTGGCATGCTTGCACTGACTGTGGTTTGTTTCGCGCTAAGTGAGCTAACTGTTTTGAGATCCTAGGGAATCCTACTGTGATCCACTGGCTTCTACTATTTTCATTTTTATTCATGCCTTGCTTTGTACTCCAAATACCATCCTTCTTAAACTGAATATATTGCTCAGTCTCTAGTTCTACTCTCCTCAGAATGTCTCTATGCAAAGACTTCTTCCATGATGCCAGCCCAACCTATCTGAAGAGAACACCATTCCTGCCACAGCATGTGACCACTCTGAGAGAACATTGATTTTGGATTCTTTTCTTCTCCTTCGTCTTATATTTTTCCTATAGCGAGAGAAATACAATGTCGTATCCACTTTTTTCATGAGACAGCATCCACCTGCTCTTTCTTTATATTTCCATGAAGACTTTGGTAAAGTCCGATTTATGGTGCACACCGTAATAATTCGCATCACTTCTGGCCTCCTTGCTTTCAAATACAGCAACCCCAGCAGTTTAAACCACTCATTTTCACTGATTCATTCATCCGATAAATATTGATCAAGCACCAATCCATCTATTTCAGGGTCTTCCTCCTGCCTCACAAAGGTACCTAACAAATCTGCTGAAAATTGATAAATTTTGCATATTTATGTACTTTAGTGAAATGCTTTGAACAACTTAACACTGCTCATTCTTATTACAGGGTAAATGGATCGAATGGTCAACATTGCAAACTTCCTCAGCATAACAGTGTAACAAATTGAAAATTGTTCCTCGGGGGCCACAGTGAGAGCCTCACATGACCGTGTTAATGCTTCAGTGTCCCTTACCAGTTTGCCATGATACAAAGGACAGAGTCAAGGGAATGTGAAGGGAATAAAGACGTTCTTATTCTTGCTATTTATTTGCCTAGTCCATACCTCCACATGGGGCCAGGCTTACAAACGTAAGAAGTATGCAGTTGTTTCTTAAGCCTCCCCCCAAAAAACCGTTGACCAAAAATATATTGCCTTCTGGGCAAAGCTCATAGTGAAACTTACAAATTACTTTGGGGAATTAAAATATCAAGAGCGCAGTCTAAAATGTTATTAAGGAGACAAACCACATCGGGGATTTTCATTCCTTACTATTAATTATGCTACGCTCAACAACACTTCAATTCCTTTCCAGTGCTTTACATGCCTCTTCCTTTTCTTCCCCCTGTTGTCTCACCACATCAGGTTCCATGGGGCGTCCAGGCAGGTTTGTACAGGCGGAGCATGAAATGTCTCCATCATTTGGGACTCATGGCAACTCCATGTGTGTCAGTGTAGAACTGTGCTCTATAGAATGTTCAAAAGTTGGTTTTTTTTAAAGTAGAGCAATGATTTTCTTTTGTGGCACCTCTGGGTAGACTTAAATCTCCTGTTGTTAGCTCAGCAGCTGAGAACAGAAGCTATTCAGGCTTCCCCTAGCTCTGAACATCTCCAAGCCAACCAACCTCATGGAATACCCAACAGCTGCCATTCTCATCCAATATTTCCTTCTTTTCCCATCCCTATACCTGTCAAAAAAAAGATTTATGCTCATATGCATTGTGTGTGTTAGCGTGCGCGCACACACACATATGCACAATATAATACTCTGGCTACCCACACAGAATTTTTAAGTATCATTGTATTCATGAATATTCATCTATAGGTCTAACACTGACCATGGTGACACCTGACTACTATTATCTCATGCAGAAATGTCTTTCCTTTTCCATTTTCAATTTGTATATATTTCCAAATCTTATAATTCAATGAATTATAATAAAACAAGAAATATAGCAAATTATAATTTATCTGACATTACATTTAAATTATAAAAATATACAGAACAAGAAAAAGCATAGAGCTGATAATGATGAACTAATTATTGAGTCAAGGTAATGGTAGATACACAAAGGCAAAGAAAGCAAAAGAGAGAGCTTTTTGTTGAAAGTGAATGTGAGAGGGACAGAGTACCTGTGACAGTCATGTAATTGATGTCAATTTCATGATTGGAAGTGTAGGGGCGGAGCCTAACCTGTCAATCTGGAAATAGCCAGTGAGTCCTCTCTATGGGAATGGTTTTCTCCTGAGAATTCTGGGAAGTCTCATAGTATTTTCCAACTGGAAAAGAGAGACTTGACTCAGGTCCTTGCATATGAACTACTGACAAGATGAGATGAAAGCATGCCGATAGATCCTGATTCCTGGAGACTGGAGGGGCCAGAGGAGAAGTCACATGGGCTTACCCTGAGAGAACCAAACTTCTGGGGCTGGAGAAGCCACATGGAGAATCCCACCAGTGCTGGGATGCTTCTACCGCCAATGGATACTGCTGATGGACCCTTATCCCTGGAAATGAGGAGCCATGGGGAGGCCCCTGCCAGTGCTGGGGTGCTTCTACTGCTTCTATTACTGCTGGACACACAAGACTCTGCACCCACTGACCTGTGATTGTCCTTATGTCATTGCACATGCTTCACGAATCAGAAGGAGATCTTATAGACTGGGATCAGACATATGAGCTAATATCGGATTTTTGACCTTGGACTGGACTGGGTTGTGATGCTTTCTCAATGTTCCATTCCTCTTGTCTATAAACCTTTCCCTTATATCCATATTAGTGTTTATGAATTTGTTTCTCTAGTCTACCCAGACTAACACAGTAACTAAAGAAATTTTGAATATGCGTGACTACCTACAAGCAAGATCATTTGATTGAAGAATTAGAAAGACTGGATAGGCAGCAGGAAATTTGTTGATCCAATATATGTTAAGAATGTACTGTGTGCAGCCACTCTGGTAGGCCCTAGATGTATAATTTTGAGCAGGAAAGTCACAATTACTGTTCTCATGAAGATAACAATCTAATAGGGACTTGTACCCATATATATATACTGAAGTTTATAAGTTCTCCCTCGATGACCTTTTTTGAGTTGTGTTGAATTAAATATTTATACATTAAAAATTATCATGGAGAAACAGAGATCCCAAGTTCATTTTATAAAATTCTTAAGATTTTAGTTACACTAAAAGTTTGTAATGCAACAATACAAAGAATGAAAATTAACGTGTTTGCTATTCAGAACTTCTCTAACTTATGAGAACTGAGAGTAACCATGAGCATCCAAGAATAACTTTGAAGCCACCCAGCATGGAACAACCTAGGCTCTATTCATAATACAGACCCAGCTGGCCATGAGACCAACGGCCAGTCACCCAATCTCTCCATGTCACATTTCTCTATATAGAAAATGAGGATACTAAAAGTAATAACATCAAGGACAACATCTAGTTCTGATGTATTCTGATTCTATAATTGTTAGAAGCTGGAATAAAGCTGATGTATCTTGGTTCCCATCTACCGGAAGCCAGTGGGAAATCAAAAAAATTCTCCTTAAAAATGAGATGAGCTTGGAAACCAGAAAATAGTATGTACAACCAAAGCAGGAGTACTCTCTTCTCTGCAACATATTACATTATACCAAGTTTACCCTGGGTGGTATAAATTCTTAATGAGATTGTCTACTAATTGAAAGGTTGGAGGTTTTGGCCCATCCAAAGTTATTTTAGAAGAACTGGTGATCCACTTCTGAAAATTCAGCCACTGAAATGTCTTTGGAGAAGAACTCAACTCTGAAACATATGTGGCTACCAGAAGCTGGCATCAACTCAATGACAATTGGCAGAGCCAACTTTACAGATAGATTTTCTGAATACTTAGAGGTAAGACTAAGAAGACCTGGTGGTGCAGTGGGTTAAATATTCAGCTGCTCACCCCAATGTCTACATTCAAACCCACCAGCCATTCCACAGGAGAAAGATAAGACTGTCTGACTCTGTAAATAATTATAGCTTCAGAAATCCAACAAAGCAGTTTTACTCTTTCCTATAACTCAATTTTGAGTTGGAACGGACTTGAAGGCTGTGAGTAGAAGCCCTGTCTTTCTCCTATGGACCAGAAGGAAGTTTTGAACTGTTGACTTTGCAGTTAGCACTTAAAAACTATGCCAGCAGGTTCTAGTGGCCATAAGTTTAAAAGTAAGAATATGCATATATACATCTCTCTACAACTTCTTGCACTATTCCTCATGGTTCAGAAGGTGAAACAACTCACAACATTTAAAGCATCTCTTTCAGATGTTTTCATGAGTCTTCTGCATCAACAGCATGGCTTGACTCATCGGCATTGGCAGACTTGCTGGAGCCTCAGCTTTTACAAATGCCCAGCTCTGCATGAACTCTTTACACCAAAGGGAAACACATGGTTCACTAAAGCTATAGGGAATGTCTTCATATAACTTTCTTGTCTTTGTAAAGCAGCATTGCAAAAAATTGAAACTTCTGCTCTTGAGCTGGCAGCAGAGTTGTGGGAAAAGTTTTGAATGGAATAGAAGCCAGTGAATATTGGTCTCTTGGCTCTGTCTTTTCATAAAAGGCTAAAAAAGAGAGAGAGACTCTTCTCTTCGTGAAGGATGGCTGGGGGGAGCTTAGAAGATTCACTGATTCGGTTTCATTTTGGTCTGCTTATCTAAACCAGATCCAAGTGATCTAAGACTCCTTGAGTTATAAAAATGGGGTTGGAATTCATAGGGCAGACATGTAAAATTTCCAAAGCTCCCTATTTCTTGTCATTCTCTCTGAAAAGTGGTGCCAGCAAAAACCAGCTAATATAATCTTATGATCCAAAATTAATTTGGAAAAAAAAATAAGCAGCCAAAAGTTTTAACCTAAAAAACAGGGTGGCAATTTAGATTGGATTTGCATTTTCAGCAAAGGTTCAAATCAGTCCTGCATTTATGTTTGTGAATTTGCTCAGGTCTAATTTCAGTAAGGACATTTTAGAAGTCTGGGCAGATCTTGGATTACTGGTGATCACCAAAAATGTTGAAAAACGCAGGGGGCAAATAATGGTTGTGTGGGTCGCTTAAAGTAATTCCTTGAACATCAGATTTCAACCTGAAAGGAGGTACCATCCTTCTTAATTATAACATCTCTTTATGGAGTGGGTAGAGGAGGATTTAAAAAACAGACTATTTGCTTCAGGGGTGGTACAATATTTAGTTTTTACCAGTCTAGAAAATGTTTAGCTCCCACAATGACGCCTTCCCAGTTTTAACTATTCTCTTCCTTCTCTTAGCTATTCCATTTGTCAGACATTGTATTTCTGAAAATGCTATTAATGTCTTGTTATGCTCCCTTAATAGCCACAGGAGAGACAGGCTCACAGAAGTCAATCCACCCAAATTTGTGTTTAGCATAATACACTTACCCAAACCACGTCTATGACTATACAGATGATTCGAACTCAACAGGGAGAAGGAAGCGATGCCATGTTTCTAAGGCTGAGTTCAATGCAGAAGCAGACTCCCAGCAACCGCACTCACTGATAGTGAGCCCTATCTGACCCAGAGAGACGCCAGAGAGCAGAGCCAAGCAGAACTCCTGTGGGTTCCTGAGTGTCAATTTTTATGGAAGAAGAAAAACTCATCTTTTCCCAGAGAATTGCTGATGACTTTGAACGTCTGACTTTGTAATGAGCAGCCTAATGCCTAAGGTCTCACACCACAACCATATGGCTTTTGTTTGCCCCTCTGAGCAGCTTTTTGGTTTGAACTGCTGAAGTTTTGCTTAGCAGTCAAGTTCTGAACCTCTGTGGCAGTAGGACTCCTGATGAAGCTCACCAAAACCAAACCAGACTTAAATGCTCCCAAGTTGATTCTGTAGAATAAGAAAGGTGTGAGGTTGAAACCTTAATGAGTGAACTGGATTTTACCTCAAGCTTACCTGTCACCCCTAGTCTCTAGGCTCAAACATCTTAGGGTAAGAAGCAGATAACGGCTATCCCAAGGGCATAGAAGTGACATCAGTAGACTCTTACTTGGATTCTGCCTTAAGGACATCTGATTAATTGTGGTGTCCATATACTTATTATTTTAATGCCTTCTATACTTTATTAGGACATGTATTAATCTGACTCTGCTTTTGTGAATGGATATTATTGACAGTTTTGCCCAAACACTAACATCTATTGTTTGTATAGTGTTAAGTCACTTACGAGTTTAAGCTGTAAGAGTCAATAATTTGTGTATTGTAGTTTGTAATGGCCTTGTCTTAATATAATTTTATTTTCTCTGCAGTGCTTTCAATTCTATACCATTGGGTAAATTAATGACACTATAAATAGAGCTTCTTTATGCCTGGGGGATGATTGATAATGTTCTCTAAGAGTAAATGATAATAATATCTCCAAGGTGAACCAGAGACATATAAAGACCATAGATATATGAATATATATGGGGTTTAGACTTAATTCTAAGCCTAATCTAAAGACAATTCTCTTTTATGACATGGCTTTGCTTGATGCCCAAACTCATGAATAGATCATGAAAGATATGGGTGCTATAGCAAATGTGGTGAAGAAACTAGAAAGAAGCCAACTATCAGAAAGAATAGCATCTTGGGTCTAAAAGGCTTCTCTTCAAACAAGCAGTCCTCTAAGTGAAACATCAATTATATCCACATGAAAGGAGAACATGGGCTAGTGTGATCCAAGAATTGTAAATAATGAAATCAAAATCTAAAGAAAGAAATGGTATCAGATCTTACATTGTGAACACCAGATTTGCAAAAGGTTAGAAATGAACGTGGAAGTGCAAAATCTGTGTGACCCTGTAGAACATATCAGAACTGTCTCTGTGAGTTTCTGAGACTTTAATTATTTAATGGAGTAGAAAGTTCCATCAGTCTCTCATGGAGCCAATGGTGGTTTTGAACTGCCAAGCTAGCCATTAGCAGCCCAATGTATAACCAATATACCACTAGAGCTTCTCTTCTCCAAGAAATTAAAGAAAGGAATCCATTGCCATTTAGTCTATTCCAGCTTTTGGAAGCACTATATATGCTGAATAGAACTATATTTCATAAAGTTGTCAAGGTTTTGAATTTTCAGAAACAGATCCTCAGGTCTTTCTTCCAAGACACTCCTGGATGGACTTGAACATCTACTAATCTTTTGGTTAACAGGTGAGTTCTTAACTATTTGTGACATTCACTCCTGGACCACAATGAGAATCTTGGTAGTGAGGCTATCTAGAATTCCACAAGGAAAAGAAAGATAGAAGAGTGCCAGTTAGTAAAGTTCCTACTTCCAAAGATGGAAGAGACTCCCATAATTCTTATTGACCCCTATACCTTCCTTAACTCACACACACACACACACACACACACACACACACACACACACAAACCTTGACACTTAAGTTTCAAAACCCCTGACTTACTTAAAACCCTTTCAAGATTTATGATGACCTTTACTTGGTCATATAGTCTTGTAAACTTTTCAAGTTTGTCTACTCAGGCTTCTTCCATTGCCAGGTGGCTAGAGAATAACTATAGACACTTTTGAGGTCCAGCTAAAAGGAAGATGAAGCTGAGATGAATTTGACTAGCTTTCAGAGTATTGTGTATATTTTTTTGGACCACAGGCATGTCCATGCATGGTTAAGTCATTGCTATCTATTGTGGTGTAGGAAGAGTTGCTAAGATGATATCCTACTGGCCACATTATTCACTCAACTGACATTGTGAGACATAAGCAGGCACCAGAGCATGGGAGTAGCATAAGAGAAGTGAGGTGAAAAAGTAAAGTGGGATTATAAACTAATTTATGGGGCATTTCTCTAAAGCTTACCTTCAAAGGAAAGGAACGTGATAAATGTCCTTTTCTTTCAAATTTGTCCAAAATTCTAGATACTTGCAATACTATAGTTGCAAAATGCCATTATCAAAGATAATTATTAAAGTAACCAGGAAAAAGGAAAAATTGAACTGCTTCTAGGTGTACTAGAAATTTTTATGTAGAATACAATCAAAATATATGCAACCAAAATTTAATGAATACATACTCTAGGTAGAAAACTATTACTTTATTGCACCAAAAATTTCATTTGCAGCCTTTTTCTTTAAGAGAGTCCCTATTATGACCTAAGATTAAGATCCTACAAAAACTTTGAGAAGGATGTTGTATAAATCAACCAGTTGCTTTCCTTGTTTTCTGCATTTTCAGTGTAATCATGCACTTTTCTCCTTCTCATTGCTGTAAGATCTCAGATTCAAAGCTTCACACTGCCATCAAATATATTCACAACAGACCTTAATTGCTATCCTTTTCCTCAAACCACTCTTTCTTCTGTCTGTGCATTTTTTAATGATGACACTAAGCTCCATTAAGTCCTCAAAGTCCTAAGTCTGGAAGACATTTTTATCACTCATATGATTCACTATTTAAAATCAAGGATAGTGAGTAGATCCAATTAGTCACAATGCACTCTTAATGTTTCCCTTTTATTTCTGTCCTCTCTAGCCACTAGTGTTGCAAACAGATTAAATAACTATTTAAATAATATGGGTTGATCATCTGTAGTCCCTTATTCAACTTAGCTGGCAGGATAAAACAACTAAAACACAAAACACACCAGCTAAACCAACTAAGTTGAGATCTTACTCTCAACTCATACCCTTTCAAAGTTCAGCTCAATCCAAAATGGTCTAAGATGGAATGTAAAATTTTCTATGTTAAAAACTCATTACCTCACATCACAGCATGGGAAGAAGTGAAGGAAATTATGCTAAGCGAAGTAAGCCAAGAACAAAAGGACAAGAACAGCATGAGTCTGTTGAGGTAAGCTTAACAAATTTAAAAAGAGGCACAGGGGAAAAAACTACAATATACCAACATTCCTGAGGTGGGGGGCAGATAGTGTGGCCGGGGCAAAATCCAGGGATATGTATGCTAGCCAACTAAATGGGGGGGGGGGGGGGGGGGGGGGAGGGGAAAAAAGAAATGGATAGGAACGGAACAGGGCACTAACCCACCCAAGAGAAGGGTATTTTTTATATCTCCACAGGAAAAGAGGGACAAGACTTCAACCTGGTGCTCCAAGATGTGAATGCATCATACCAACACGAAACAGGGAACCAGCAGAGAGGTCTGAGGGGTTGGCCCCAATCCTAACTACATGGACAGCCATCCCTCCCTCCAGTAGAATTTACTTGAGGACAGCACTGAAACTCCAGCGCAGGGAGAGAGACATGTCTGATCAGAGCACAGGGGCATAAATGGAGGGGGAAGAAGAGAGAGTGGAGCACATCCTGGACCACCAAGCCCTGAGGATGATATCCTGCTCTAAGCAGGCAATACATAGAGAGGACCATAAGGCTGGCCCCAATATGAGATACAACATCCTTCATTCCAGGGGACAACACAGGAGATATAGTGTGGGAATTGCACCCGATCTGATCCCACCTCACAGAGGCAAAACACTGAAGGTGTGCAACAGAACAGCAAAGGAGCAGAGAAAGGAAGTCCTGAGAAAGTACAAAAACTAGACTTCGGCGCCAGGGAGTAGCACCCCATCAGACTACACTGAAAAGCACTCCTAAAGGTCAACAAACAGACCTCAAACTATTTATAGGCTTTTCTTTGTGCCATTGTTTTTTTGTTGTTGTTTTGTTTTCTTTTGTTGCTTTGTTTTGCTCTGTCTTGTTTTGTGAATATTATTATCTCTGCAGGTCTGTCTAGATAAGATGGGTCGAATAAACTATCTGGAGGAGAAAACAACAGAACTGACAGTTCTGAGGAAATATAGGAGAGGGGAAGGTGGGGGAAAGGAAATGGTGTTAATAAACTCAGGGACAAGGGAACAAAAAGTGATCCAAAGTCAGTGGTGAGGAGAGTGTCAGAGGCCTGGTAGGGCTTACTCAAGGGCAGGGTAACCAAGAGGAATTACTGAAACCTAAATGAAGGCTGAACATGATAGTGGGAAGTAAAAGGAAATAGAAGCAAGAACTAGGAGACAAAGGGCATTTATAGAGGTCTAAATACGGCATTAACATCAGTAAATATATTTATATATGATGATGGGGAAATAGATGTATGTGCATGTATTTATAGGTTTAGTATTAAGGTAGCAGATAGGCATTAAGCCTCCAATAAACTACTCCTGCAATACAAGAACAGCTTGTTTTATTAACCTGGCACTTCATGATGCTCACATTCCTGACAAAGTGGATGCATAAACCAAAGGTGGTGGTGAAAGTTGATGATGCCTGGCTATATATAGATATATAGATATATAGTGTCTGGGGTCTTAAAATCTTGAAGAAAAACAATCTTCCATATAGCTGAGAGGCAACAAAACCCACATGGAGGAAGTACTTCAGCCTATATGATCACAGGGTGTTGATGGGAATCACGTATTAGGCATCAAAGAACAACAACAAAAACAACATATCATTGTCAATGAGGTGGAGTGCAGAGTGGGGACCCAAAGTCCATCTGTAGGCAACTAGGCAACCCCTCCCAGGAGAGTCACATGGAAGGGACAAGCTAGCCATTATAGCAACAATGAAACATACAACTTCCCTCTAATTCCTAAATGCCCCCCCCCCCCACTATCACTATCCCAATTCTACCTTACAAATATGGCTAGACCAGAGGATGTACATCGATAGGAACTGGAAACATGGGGAATTCAGAAGAGGTGAAGCCCTCAGGAAAAGTGGTGAGAGAGTGGTGATACCAGAAAGGGTGGAGGGAAGATAGAGTAGAAAGGGGGAACCGATCACAAGGAACTACATATATCCCCCTCCACTGAGGGACAGACAACAGAAAAGTGGGTGAAGGGAGACACGGGTCAATGTAAGACATGATAAAATAATAACAATTTATAAATTAGCAAGGGTTTATGAGGACAGGGGCAGGGAAAGAGAGGACAAAATGAGGAGCTGATACCAAGGGCTCAAATACAAAGAACATGATTTGAGACCGATGATGGCAACAAATGTAGAAGCATGCTTGACACAATGGGCGAATGGGTGAGTGGATGGGTGGATGGGTGGTTGGATGGTGATATAAGTTGTACACACCCCCAATAAAATGATTAAAAACAAAAAAACTCATTTACCCACCAGCCACATCATCACCCATTCTGTGTTCCCTAACTTGGGGGCTATAACCAGTTTGACTTTGAGATGCTACAGTAATGATCCACTTCTACCATATCCTTCTATTTCTTGCTTCCATGCCTTAAACATCCTTTTCCTTCAGTCTGAAATGTCGCCTATTCTCATGCTAACCCCCAATGCTATTCAGTTCTCCAAGTCTTCTCATCTTTCCGTGACCTCTCCATACTTGGTACAAATTTTGGACTTTACATTAATTTAAGTAGTGCCTGCATTATTATGATTGTTTATGCATTCTTTTATCATAGCAGAATATAGGATCCTCAGGACTAGAAAATCTGTATAAACTCTATTTATAAAAAGATCAGTAGATCTTACTTAAACTAAAATCAACTATATAAACTAAGATAAAGTGCATAGTGAAGATCATGGATGAGGTCTAAGGTCACAGGCTACAAGCTAGGTGTGAATGTACTCCACACTTCCATCGAACCAGGCTTAGAGAAGTGGTTGGGCTAGAAGAAACAAGCTCAAACTAATCTCCCTTCCACAGAGCTGGTTACAACTCACAGTAACTCTTGTGGGGTGGAGAAGAGCGATCCTTGTCATTTTTGAGGCTGTCACTCTTTATGAGAGTAGAAAGCCTCATCACTCTCCCGCTAAGGGGCTGGTGGGCAACGAATTATACATGCAGGTATGATTGATTTCTGATCTAAAATTCAATGCACACACAGTATATTATATCACCATATAATACTTAAGCAACTTCAAAATAAACTTTGCATTCCACCTAAACAGACTCAGTATTATGTTACCATAGAAATTATTATATCACAGGGGAGATGGGAGTGCTTTTCTGAAACCTGAAGTTTGTTATTTCCTCAAACTCAGGGATATAGAGGAGCCTGTACTCATTTTGTCGTTGGATATTTCTGATTATTAACAATCTCTGTTTACTTTAAAGAAAATGTGCTCCATATGTTTCAGAATCATTTGTACTTAAATTACCACATGGGAGACATAAATAAATACTATATATACATATGTATAAATGCTTTTAGATGTGGAAGAGACTGCATTTATCTCCAAAATGAGTAGTTCTCATCTGGAGCTTTGAGAAGGATAAAAGAATTGTGGATTCTCTTCTTAATGTGGCTACATATTAGTATGTACTCTAATGCACTGGGAGAGTATGCTGGCATTGAACTTTAGTCATCAGAGAAAAATTTTATAGGTACATTTTTATCACAATTTAAGGTAGAAGGAAGGATGAAAATCTCTTACTTCCCCACCGAAGGCCAAATCATCTACTCTTTTGTCTTTAATCTGAAGACCAGAATCATAGACTTGGTACACAAGTACAGGCACCCTGGGGAGTCTTCTCATCATGGCTGCTGATTGTTCACTGAACTTTGGAGAAACAATCTTAAGTCAGATTTCACTTAGTCAGTGACAAAACAGGGATAATACAGGCTCTTCTATTGTTCTTGATCTTGTTAATGTACAAATTACTAAAATAAATGATTTTTGAAAAGAGCAAATTCAAACCCAATGCCGCCTTCTTCATCCAGTTCCTGGTACATTGATATAACAACAATAATGCTTAATACGTGTTTGTATATGGAAGTCTACCTTCAAGAGGGGCTAATGCTATAGCATCCGGAAGAGTGGTTCTGATAAACAAGCCACACTATAAAGTTCATACTAGGTGTATTATACAAGGAGCCCTAGTTGTATAGTGATTATGTGTTTGGCTGTAATCCTAAGAGCCAAAGTTCAAAACCACCAGCTGCACTGTGGGAAAAAGATGGGGTTTTCTAAATCATGATGCAGTGATACTGCCCTAGAGACTCACTATGAGTAAGTTGTATTGATCGGGAGACCAGTTGCTCACAATTTGCAGCCATTGACCATGATCTGGTTTTGGTCTCATCTGATTGTTGTTTAGAGTATACACAGTAAAATATGCACCAACCTTACAGTTTCTACACATGTCATGACTGACATTGATTATATTCTTAGTGTGTTAGTATGGGTAGACAAGGGATAAAAATTCATAAGCATGCATATGGATATAAAGGAAAGGTTTATATACAAAAGGAATAAAATATTGATAAAGCATCCCAACCCAGTCCAGTCCAAGTCCTTAAGTCCGATATTAGCCCATAGGTCTGATTCCCATCCATTAGTCCTCTTCAGACTCAAGAAGCACATGCAATGATGCTAGAACAATCACAGGCCAGTTGATGCAGAGTCTTGTGTATCCCATGGTGGTAGAAGCATCTCAGTGCTGGCAAGAGTCTCCATGTGGCTTTTCCAGCTTCAGAGGTCAAGCTCAATCAGGGTAGACCCATGTGGTTTCTTCTCTGGCTCCTCCAGTTTCCAGGATACGGGGCCTGTCAGCTTGCTCCCATCTGGTCTTATCAGTAGAGTGTCTTGAAAAGATTGAATCAAGTTTCTCACCTTCAATTGGGAAAAACCATGAGACTTCCCAGAATTATCAGGAGAAATCCCACACAAAGGCCTCATTGACTATCTCCAGATTAACAGACTAGATTCCACCCCTACATACTCAGTGCTGGTATTGACACAGATCAGTGACTGCCACACTTAGAGTTGTGTAATCCAGTTCCATCTTAATCGTCTGAACTCTGTCTCTAATCTGATGATCTTGGTTTCTCTCAGTCCCTTATTTCCATCCTCTCCTTCTCACCACACAGGGTGCCTGTGCTGTCCCTCCTGCACAAAAGACTCTCCTGAATTTCTCTGTATCAAGCTCTTTATGCTTGCCCTGTAGATTTGATCTTCCCCACATTCATATGCAGCTGGGCAAAGAGACAGCTCAGTGGTGTGGCTGAAGAACACTCTAGAACAGCGGTTCTCAACCTGTGGGTCATGACTTCTTTCACTGGGGTCACCTGTAGCATAACAGTAGCAAAATGACAGTGATGAAGTAGGAGTGAAAATAACTTTGTGGCTGGGGGTCACCACAACATGAGGAACTGTATTCAAGGGTCACCATGGCATTAGGAAGGTTGTGAACCACTGCTCTAGAGTAACACAGAAGTGTTTTACACCTTCCTGGCTCCTATTCCAAGCCACTAAATCTCCATCCCACCAGCACTAGCAACATATATGTCAGTGACAGTCTTGCTACTTCATAGAGTTGGAGAGGGGCATCAATAAAATAATGCCTGTAAGTTATGGCGGCTCTTGATTCACTTTAAGAGCTAAGTAAAATACAGTACACACTCTCTTCCCCCACATACTTGCCTTACCTTCATGTGCATGCAGTAATATCAATTCCATCAGAGATGGGCAATATTTGATTTCTCTAGCACCCAGTCAATAAGCCGATTCATAATAGATGCTCAGTAAGTATTTGTTGAATGAATAGACAGTGGCTCTGGCTTAACTTTAGTGTCCTTCAAGAGAATGGTGAGTTATGGGTGACTGAGTAGCCCAATATCTACTACATTTTTGGAGTAATAAGTTCTTATTCAGTTGGCCCTGGCCTCATGGTAACTCCAGAAACAACAGAACAAATCCCTTCCCAGGTTGAAACTGACCCTGTCATTGGTCTTAGATCAGATTCCTGTGACTCATAGAGTTTTTGCAGCCTGAGTGCACGAATAGTTCTAGGCATTTCTTTCTAGTCTGTTTCAGTTGTGAAGCTCTGCTGTAACGGTCTCAGCATCATTAGCAACACATGAGTCCTTACTGACAGATCGAAATTGTCTGAAAATTGAGCCCAGGTATCCCACATAAAAGATGAGCATTTTTATACTGAACTACCACTTCTCTAGCCTAATATATGCATACAGAGTTTTGGTAAAAGAACACATAATTAAACTAATGATCCTTTACACCAGTACATGGAGCAATGTGCATGGCTTTGGCCCATAGTGGAAAAGAATGAAATGCTTAGGGGGAAAATAAGACAAGTTCAATCTCCAGCTAAGAACTACAGCACAAATTAAACAATGATTTCATTAAAGCCAAAGGCATCGTGCTCATCAAGTTTAAAGAGGATGCAAAGCTAAAGGAGATGCTGATAGAATATATGCCTTGCAATGATTTACAAATATTTGCTATAATTATATAAAATGTGTTATGCAATGCTGTGTGATGTCTCTCCTGTTTCTTTTCCCTGCCCATCCATCTGTCTACTTTTATGCAAATATATACCCAGAAAGTGTATTACCATTTGTGTTCTGGTTAATCCCAAGAGAGTCCACCCTGGGCTTCTCAGGGAAGCGCTGTACCCTAGAGAGTATTCAATGATAGCTTTGTCAGAAGCATGTTGCCAGGCTCTTCTCAGGAGGGACATGAACCTCCACCCTGTTGGTTAGTCGCTCAGTGTGTTCACTGTTGGCACCACCCTAGATCATCTATATATGTATATGTGGACAAATAAATATGTACATTTTATGCTCTAGAGAATGAGAATTATTCAACATATACTCCTGTATGTGGAACTAATTATTTTCCAACTGATATCACATAATTAGATGACCTTTTAGAGTATCAAATGTTTTGTTATGTTTTTATTGGAATGTACTTCACATCTTACAACTCATCATTTAATTGTGTTTGAAGATGTGTGCAATCATCACCACAATCAATTTCAGAACATTTTCTTTCTGTCCTCATGGATGTCAGCTCCCCATTCCCCCTGCCCCCACCCTCTTATGCCATGCCCTTAGAAGATTATCAATCTAGTTACTATTTCTACAAATCTACCTGTCCTCTAGTATCGATATTAAAAGTTACAGTAGAAATTATTATATTCTTTTATCCATTAGAAGAGTGCTTCCAAGTTTGCTAGTTTGCCTACTGTTACCGTGAACATTAAAAAGGATAATATCCATACCAACTCTTCTTGGAATATTATGAGAACTTAATGAGCCAGGGCAGGGGAGGGACTGTAGAAACCCTTCGCATAGTGCCTGGTAGAGAGTAAAGCCAGTGTTCAATAAACATCAGCTCTGCATGAGAGCAATATTTAATGTGTACATTTTTCCAAACAAGACAGAATATGACATCCTTCCTAAGTGAGAAAAGGCCAGATTAAATCCAATCCCTGTTTTCCAATCTGGGGACTCTGGAGAGCCTGTTGTATGTCTCCTCCAGAGGAAGCTATAGAGGACAGCACCAGCGAGACAGAGACCCAGGTCGTCGCCACCAGCACCACAACAGGAAGATCTACAAAGTGAAAAAGAACTGCTCTTGATGATCAAACCCTTCAAAAAGCAGCCAGCAGTGCTCTGGAACTGATACTCCATGGGGCGTATGGCTCAGAGAAAGATTGTGTGCTTAGTAAGCCTGGGACTTTGGAAAAACAAACAAAGCAAAATGTGTGCCCAGACCCACTAAATCTTTAAGATGGTTTCTAAAGCATGATTTTTTTTAATATTAAAATGCATTTGTTTGTCTGATTTTATACTTTGACATTTTTACTTGCCATTCGAGAAAACTATATCAATGTATTCTCACACCAGCAGTATAAGGTAAAAGTCTATTTGTTTGCTCCCTTACCAAAATTGTTTCACCTTTCATGAATTATTGCTCATGAATATGTCTCAATCAATATCCAACCCATTGTTCCAACATACTTTTTACATTGCTCCTGAAGTTTAGTTATTTCCTATGTTATACTGGTTACTTGTAGTTGTCCCGACAAAATCTAATTTAGCAAAGGACACATGTATTTGTTTTCCAAAAAAATCAATGATATAATTATAAAATGGAGAAACCGAGCTTGACAGCAGATGACATGATAAATGAAAAAGAAAAACTCGACGAAGAATGTCATAGCTGTCCCTAAATATTAAGACAGTCACAGCATATAGAAAAGGAAATACTTTTAGTTTATAATTTTCCAGAAGGGAAAAACAGGGCAAATGGATGGAAAGTTACAGGTTGGCAGACTTTATTTCATCTTAAGAATTTATTTACTGTGTTAGCTATCCAAAGATGGAATGTGCTACCTCATCTAGAGAGATTCCTATCCCTAAGACTCTTCGCGAGTATAAATTGCTGACTGCTGAAAAGGTTGCAGAAGAAAAGGCTTCATCTACTGGGTTCGTTGGATGACTTGAAATTCCTCATTTAACTCTATGATTCTTTGATTCTATGGTGGACATGATCATACAGTGGGCTCGTTGGTAAATTTATTCATATTTACTTATGGGCTCCCAACTGCTATGTAAATGAAGTTTCTGATTGGTTCAATCAATTAAACATTTCACTACTAACTGAAAGTTTAGAGGCTTGAACACATCCAAAGATACCTTGGAAGAGAGGCTTTGCAATTTGCCTCCAAAAGGTCATACTCCTGAAAATTCTGTGCAGAGAACTACTGTGTATACAGAATGTTATCATGAGTTGGAATTGAAATGAAGGTGATAGGCTACTGTAGCTTTTTTTGTTGTTTAATTTATTAATGAGTTGAAATACTTTTAAAAATAAATAGCTTTTTAAGACCAGCTGAGCAGGGAATTATGACATTTTTGTGTGTTTTGACATAGCAGTTATTGACATTGCTGTGACTGATGTGTAGATTATTCTCTTATTACACAAACTTAAACTTATTTATTTTTCTTTGTACAAGTTAGAATATATTTAAATAACTAAGATAATTTTTTTTAAAAACATGAACAGTTAATAAGAGACATACAAATTAGAAGAACTCAGCAGAGCTGATCAAATTGGGAGTGTTTTGTTACATTTAGTTTGAGTAAAATATGACTCTAAGAATAATAAGCCTGGGCTGAACCCTGGTGGCATAGTGGTTGTGCGCGGGACTGCGGCCCACTGGGATGGAGGTTCAATTCCCGCTCACAGGAGCAAAGGCTGGGCCTCCTACTCCCACCACCAGGGAAGTGATGCCTAAAAAAAAACAAAACCAAAAACATACATAAAAATAATAAGACTATTTTCATCAAGATTATCTATAAGCCTTAACTAAATGAGAGGTGCCCCACAACAAGGAATTTGAAATTCTTAGATATGGAAGATTCGGCACGATATGAAATCCATAAGTGAAAAGCCCTAAATCAAGGAAAATTTTCACTTTTCATTCCAAACCACTGCAGGAAAGTGAAATTACTTGGCTTAACCCTTCTATCCATAGTCTTTGTAACTCCCACCAAATACTTGGGTGGAAGCATGTAAATAGGATGTGTAAAATTCTAATACAGGGCATTGGTACATTTGGCCATTCCACTGATTATACAGTGAGCTATTAAAGAAGCAAGAGTCAAAAACCTTGCAAACAGTGAGAATAACAAACCAGGAGTCAAGTGTGCCTAAGATCCCTGCATGGAGAGAGGGCAGAGGAGCAATATTGACACCATGAGAGAGACAAGTGGGCTTCCCAGTCCACTGAAAAAGGAAAGCTGTATATCTTTGGGCAGAAATGTGGCTTGCACAGTAGGATGTTCTCTGTGCCTCTATGTGCTAAAATGTACTGCAAGGCAGAAGATGGAGGACCATGTGGCCCAGAGATCAAGTGATATATATATATATATATTACATACATACATACACACACATATACACATATATCACCCACCCATGACAGCAAAAATCCACATAATAGGATGAAGATAGATTTTTCTATCTCTTTTGTGTGTGTATGTATTTTGTATGCACACACACACACACACATATATATATATGTTATAAATCTGCCAGCAGGGCTAAGAAGATGCATTGTGGATCAGAGAACCACATCCTTAACACTGTAATTTGTTAGCTTTCCCTAATATCCCACAGCTGTCAATATTGCCTGTGACTTCTGTGCGACTATTGCAACAAATTATTGAATTATCAGCAGAGAACTAACGTGCCATGGATGGGATGAGTTGGTGTCAGAATAGGAAAGGTTGAAGCATGGATCATCCTTGGGTTGAAGGAGGTCAGATAGAGGTTCACTGCAGTCTTTTCAATAACTGTATTATCTCTGCTTACCTTCTGGTTCATCCAATAAAGTGACACCAGTATGGCTTTTATTCTCTTTCAAATTTTAATGAAAGAGAACAACATTAAGCACATCTTATGCCAACCTGAGAGAAAAATAAATAAATAAATAACACAGAGTCATCCTGCTCGGCTAAAGTAAGTTGTAGAAATCAATCTTGGAGTTTGATTTGTTATAGAGGGCATCACATTGCAGAACCTAGGGGGTTCTTAGTGAGTTCATCAGAACTAAGGCTTTAATTCATCACAATACAGTAATGAACTACATATGCCGTGGTATGCATTAGAGCCCAAATCTTTTCAATATCTCACTATGCCCCCTTTTTTTAAGCCCAGCTTGTTAAGTGATACCAGCCTACATTGTGTTATATGATCTTGCTGATACTGCAGATAAAATATAGCTGCCATTTACTTTGGTAATTTAATATGGTAGAAGGAGTTTGAGAAAATCGTGCTGTTCACATGCTATTTCAGGATGACAGTGACCCACCCGGATACAGAGCAATGGAGTTAAACTGGGACCAGTGTTTCCATTCTGTTTGCTAGCAACGTATTTCTGGGCTATGTTTAACCCCCAGAAAGCTGCAAGCTCTGGCCTGGTCTGAACACAAAGTCCATGGCCTTACTTCAGTCTAGTAGGTCGGACATCTACCATCAGTGTCATGGATATTTTTGACCAGTCATTTATGGGTTCCCTGCTCAAACTTACACTTTAGGGAACTAAGGGATTCTTTAGAAATTTTCTCTTTATAAAATTCTATGGGACTGGGGGAGAAAGAGACAGTAGATGTGGCCTTTATCATCTGTTTTAAGAAGAAGTTGCACCCACCCATGACAACAAAAATCCAGGCAATAGGAAGAAGATAGAAGATTTTTCTGCTTTGCTCTTTTGTCAATTTGATGAACAGGAGTCAGAAAATGACAAGAAGCCAAGCAACCTAAGCTGCTTGAATTTCCCCTACATCCTATGCTTTCACCCACCCATGCCTTTGGGCAGGCAGCTCTTTGCCGGCTCTGCCTATCAAAATCTTCTGAGCATGAGTTGGGACATTACGCTAGCTCTTATTGTGCAGAGTAAAGAGAGGCTTTATCATAAAGGGGTGACTTTCCATTGCACACGCTCATTAGAATAACCCTGGTTTGTAAGTCACCAGTGAAATATTGACTGGATTGAAGATTTTCTACAGTCAGTGTAAAGAGAAATGAAACACTGAGTACACTACGCACTCTAAGTAACTCAGCTTTTTTCCCCCTTTCATCTTCTTTCTTTCATTCTGATCATTTTAAAGGTGCTGCATATCAAAAACCTGGCAGAGGACTAGATCTAACCATGTTGGGGAGGGGTCATGTAGAGAGACTATAATGAGATTATAGCCATAAAGTGATACCCCAGGATGGGCTAATTAAGGCAAAAGGAAAACGTGTCCTAAGAGTCAACAGATTCAAACATGAAGGAAGGTTTATGAAGATGGGCTTTTGCTAATATACCTTGACTGAAGATAAATTGTGTGTGTCTTAAAGTTTCTTCAATGCTGCCTCCTTTCTCTTTTAGTGTCCGACCCATGCTAAACTACCCCTCCTTGTGAAATACCACATCATGATCCCTGGAAGTGTCTGCAAGGAGGCAGATGCTTCAACCCAGAAATACAGGAAAATTCATTTCCCAGAAGTTGAACCTTTGCTAATGAAAACAAAAACCCAAGGAAAACTGTAATACTGCTTCTCTCTCCCCTTATCCACTGCAAGGACTGTTCTGAGGTATGAGTCTCTGTGCAGATCCTCCAGAAATTCCTTTTCCAGAAAAAAAGTCTCACACCTGGTGAGTGGTCTGTTGGGCCTCCTTGTTTGTTCTCTCATGCCGATATCAAAGAAATCCCACACATGGATGGCTTTAGCCAACAAATTTATTTACTTGCAAGTGAGAAAGTTGAGAGTTTGAATTCAGAGTGCTGATGCTGGAACAGGTTTTCTCTGTATATATGTATGCTATGCTCTGGAGGATGGGCCTGGTCTCTTCTGAGCTTTGGCTTCTTCATATAGGTTGGAGGATATCTCCTCTCTCTCCTCTCCTCTCTCTATTTTGCTGTCTTGTTTAATCTCTTTTATATCTCAAAAGAAGTTGAGCCATTACCCTCATCCATGTCCATCAATATAATGAACCATTCTTGAATGAGAGTATAGTTATAAATGTAATTCAAACCCACTGTCATCAAGTTGATGTTGACATATCAGTACCCTCTTGGACAAGGTAAGGCTGTCCCTGTGACTTTCTGAAACTTTAACTTTTTATAAGCTTGAACTCTAAGATGAACAGAAAGCCACATCTTTCTCCTAAGGAGTTTCCAATTGCTGCCTTTGTGGTTAGCAGCCCAATGGGGAACCACTATACAACCATAAACATAAAGTCAGGATTTACACCACATATTTTTGAGGGCACTCATGTAAATTTACAACATTATCTGTAAAACTCATGATCAATGGTCTGTGATACAATTCAACACACTTGTTTCCATCTCAACATTCCTCAGAGAATCTTTTTCTCTCAATCCCACTACCATAAACTAACACCATTCCATTCCATTTTTGACATTTTAATCCTTGCCTCATGCTGTTTTCTTTTTAAAATTTCATATTATGAGTGCTTGATCTGTGAAAATCCAATAAAACTTTTTAATGCTGTATTGTAAAATAGTAGAAAAATAAGTACACTTACCCTCACTTCACAATCTTGATTGTATAATAGCTCAAATATTGGCAATCCAATTTTTAAATGTAAGTGAGCTTAGTTTATTCATGAAAAATTCTAACTCTGCATATTATATAGAAGCTGTTATTAGCAGCCTTTTATTCCACATTTGATGTTCTTCAACATCAAATCGAGGCAAGATCAAGGGTTTCATAAAACAAACGTTGAAACTTACTTGCAATACGTTGAGAGACCGATTGCCACCATTCCTCAAGTAATAGACATTTATGAGTGTTTTTTTCCAAATAAAACTTCTACTCCCTAAATGAATCCTAATAATTTCAAATTCCTTTTGCTCTTCTATAAATGATGAGGACCACTTCTTGCCTATTGCCCTCATTCTTATTATTTCCCTCTAAAAACCCAACCAAAAGCTCACTGCCATCAAGTCTATGCCACTCTTAGCCACCCTAAAGGACAGGATAGGACTACTTTGTGAATCTGGAAAGTGTAACTCTTTATGACAATAGAAAACTTAGTCTTTCTCCCTTGGCATGGCTGGTGGTTTCAAACTGTTGTCTTTGCTGTTAGCAGTCCAGTGGCTCACTACACCATCAACAGGCTGACCTTAGGAGAAGCAAACATTTTTCTATGCACTTGATCGTGTTTTATTCTCAATTTTCTTTCCAAAGTGTGTATTATCCATTTGACTGTTTCTTTAGGAATACATAATAATTCTATAATTTGTATTTCAATATTTATTAAGAGATCATTTTATGGGGGAATCTTATAATAACAATCCATGCATCAATTTTATCAAGCATATTTGTACATATGGTGCCATCATTCTTTTCTAGACATTTGCTTTCTTTTGAGCCCATGATATCAGCTCCTCTACTTCTGAGTATTCCCTGATGTATACTCTAAAACCTTCTAGTCAGCACCCACTGAGTTGGACAGTTTGAAAGTAAAAGCTTTCCATATTCAGAAAATGCCAGTATTTCAAAGACTTTAAAATGTCTAAATACACTACCACCACACCCATGACCCTGCCAACCATTCATGGGTGACAATTAAGTGCTTAATTCACTGTTTTGTCTCCAGAACCTAGGCCACCTAGAGTATAATAAACATGTGTTCATCCACTGAATGGTGCATTATGACTCAATCTGTGTAAAGAACTCTATTTAAAATTCACCCACACCTACTCAAGGTCACGCTTTCATACTGTGGAAACATGAGCTTACAGTGTAAATGAAACTGATCTAGGAATTTCTTGATCTCCATCCCACTTCTAAGTCATCAATCCACCCTTTGAATTCCTGTCATGCTTCACCTGCACATATCTTCTGATCGTTCTTACTCTCTATCATGAATCAAAAGAACCTTGGTGGCCTAGTGGATAAAAGTTGGTCCAAATTTCAAAGTGTTCTCATAGGAGAAAGAAGGAGATTTCTACTTCTGTCAACAGTTACCATCTTGGTAACTCACAGGGGAAGTTCTACCTTGTCCTCCAGAGTTGCTGTGAATCAACATCAACTCAATGAGAGTGAGGTTGGCATTTTTTGGGGGAGGGCATCACTGCCCTCTGGTGGTGGGAGTAGGAGGCCCAGCCTTTGCTCCTGTGGAGCCACTGCTGGAATTGAACCTCCATCCCAGTGGGCCACAGTCCTGCGCACAACCACTATGCCGCCAGGGCTCAGCCTGTTTTGCATTTTTTAACCCTGGTCTTTTTTTTTTTAACTTATTCAATCATTTTATTGGGGGTTGAAATCATGGTCTTTTTGTGTGTGTGAGTGTGTGGCACCACTGCCCTTTTGGTGGTGGGAGTAGAAGGCTCAGCCTTGCTGTTGGATTTGAACCTCCAACCCAGTGGGCCGCAGTCCCACGCACAACCACTACGCCACCAGGGCTCAGCCTGTTTTGCATTTTTTAATGAATCATATGTTCATTTGTATTTACCTTATCTACCTTCCCATGTTATTTAACATGTGCATCATCTTTGATTATGAAATAATGTCAAACCATTATTTTTGTTAAGGTGATACTTATCTCAGTCAAAATAATTTCATAGATAATAGAAAATTAATCCTGAGACTACCATGTCTCAGCAACTGAAGAAAATGTTCCTCAAATGCTCAGCAATAACTAACTCATGTAATTCATCCTAAAAGTTTGGGTTCAGTGTTGGGGTGAAGGAGAAATCTCAAAGCAAAAAGAACACCAGTATCACATTTCCTCAAATAAATGGCTTATGCATTCATCTGCTAATTTATCTTCCACCAAGCACATACGTAAAACAAATTGCATTATTATTATTACTTATTAAAGAAAAATGCAGGATTTCCCCCTTGTACATTTTTTCTCATTGACCCTAAATTTGCTTTGAGCCCATTTCTCTAACACTCATTCTGATTCCCCTTTAAACCTCAGGATCATAATTCTCACAGATTATTAGCAATTTTCTTTCTTTATTGTATGATTTCTGTCTGCCCCTGGGTGGCTTTATTTTAATTATGAGAGGGAAACAGAATGGAAAAGTTTCAATTGTAAACACACAGAGGTTCCTGTTAGCAAACATGAGTTTGGCAGGAGAGATGCCAGAGTCGGCTTTACTCTATTTTATTGGCTCAGAAGCAGCAAGAATAATTTTTAAGGAAATTAGGAAAGGTTTTTTTTAAGTGACAATTTTCCCCACCAGGTAGATTACACTATTTCCTGTCATTTTATGATACTGATATTTCATTTATACATTTTCTCCAGGTCCCATAAAATTTTCCATCTGGGGTATACTTTTCTAATCCCTTTGTAAGCCTTTGGATTTAGTTTCTTCCTTTCTTTCTGTCTCTCTTTTTCTTTCTTTCTTTCTTTCTTTCCTTTTTTTAAAGTGTCAGGCTCCAGAAACCTTTATCAGATACTGGGGAACAGAAGTTTGCATCGATGGTAAGGAGCTTATCCACTCACAGAAAGCTACCCACATAGCCCTTTAGGGGAGAGGGTGGAGGTAGAACTGGGGCTCCACTACTAAAGTTACCTTTGCCTGAAACCTTAGCTGAGGCCTTGAATGACTTACAACTAAAATCCTTGAAAATTTAGACTCATAGGGTTACCCGCCCATAGACATTTTTCCATACAGGAGATGAAAGAGCAGGTACAGCCGGAGTTTCTTTCAAGTGGGGAGGAACAGCATTAGCTGTGGTCTATAGGAGAAGGAAAATAAAGTAAACATTCTTTCAAAGTTTAAATAGTACAAAGAGGATCCTTCTCTCTCCCTGCTCTCCCAGTGGAACTGTAAAGTTTTCCCAGAGGTTGAAAGTAGGGGGAGAACAAAGGCTGAGGCATCATGTGGATAAAGTTACAGACTGATTACAACTCACGTGATGAGATTTTATTACTGATGGAACAAAATGGGAAGCCTTCCTTGATGGGTATTATTTCCTGTTTCTAAGCTACAGTGGACTGTTTCTTCCACTCTTACAATATGGCAGGTCTATTGGTTCCCAACGTTCACTTCAGTTTATTGGCTGCATTGTGGTTTCACTGTGCCCTCATCATATCTTTGTCTGCTCCCCTCATGCTGGCCCTGTTTCAATAATGTTGCCATCATGTTTCTAACATTAATAGCATTCCAGGAACGCTTATTTAGGGGAAAACATGATAATGATAATAATTCTGTTTAGCTGAAGTTTTAAGCAGGAAAGCTGGGAAAGAATAGGCGTTTTAACCAGCATGGTTCTGCCTCTGTCCCGAGGAAAGGGAGGCTAAATGAGCTGTTGGCTCAGTGGAATGAGCCAATGGCCAAAATATATCTGTGATCTGCAAAAAGTTTGGGGCAAAGTCCGAAAACACATGATCCACACACGTGCGCTGGTGATAAATAAGGCCGTGCCCAAGAATGTCACCAGGGAAGATGTTTCGTGATCTTAGGACCCGTGGTGACACAGTGGTTAATCACTAAGTTCAAACCCACCAGTCCCTCCAAAGGGAGAAAGATCTGGTTTCCATGAAGATTTTAGTCCTGGAGACCCTATTCTACTCTGACCTCCTGGTTTGCTGAGATGGAGTCCACTTGAAAACAACGAGTTTGATTTACTTTTAACATTGCTGTCTTCCTTCTCAGTACTCTGGGTGTTTCTTGGCTAGGATTAGACTATCAGCTTCAATGTTGCTATTAGCTTTTCTTCAGAGGGACCTTAGGAAGGAAATGTTGCACATTTGCACAAATGACTCAAGATACTTTTGAGGGCCCCATGTGGACACACTCCCTGTTAAAATGCACTAAATAAGCCACAGTGGTCTGAATTGCTGGACACACACTGGGAATCAAGGTCAAGTGCCATAGAACACTGGGGCATTGAGTCTTGAACCTTCAAGGTCCACACAGGGAGATCTGATAGAGAAACTCCACTAAGTGAACCGGACTCTACTTCAAACACACCTGAAATACTATGACTAATACTGAAAATCCATGTTTGAAGAAGCAGAAGCCATTTACACCAAATTATTAACCTGTCATTAGGTGGACAATCATGGACTTACTTCACCAATGCCCATATGCTGCATTAAGATATATATTTTTCTGGCAAACCTGTGAATGACATTCTCAGTGAATATTATTGCGAATTTGTTCTGACAACCAACACTCATTGTCTATGTAAATAGTGTATAGTCATTAAAGAATTTATTCCACACACTCAATAATTCAGGAATCTTGATATGTAGCTAGCCTAAATTGGTCCAATAGCACTAACTCAGCAGTTTTTTAAAAATTAGTATCAGGGGCTAATCAATGACATGAATAACAGAAGAACCTTATACTCCTTGGAGATGATCAATAAGCCTCTCTGCCATAAATTAACAAGGAGCTCTCTAAAGGAGCCAAATAATATTAAAAAAACATAGATCCAGAAATAAGAATTGAGATTTGCACCAAATCTTAGCTCCAATATAAGTTCTTACATCATGCCCCTGCTTGATGCTCACCCTCAGGAAAGGATATGAGTTCCATAGCAAAGTGTGATGAAGAAATTATGTGGTGCCCGACTACCAGATAAAATAGCATCTAGGATCTTAAATGTGTGTATCCAAACAAACAGCCATCTAAGTGAGACGCCAACTAAGTCCACTGAAAGAACTCACCAACATCAATGACCATATGACTTTAAATCATATTGTATGCAGAGGAAGGAGAATGTATTAGGCAGAGTTCTCTAGGGAAACAAAATCAGCACAATTATTATGTATAGTTATGTATATAAATCTCTCCTAGATAGAAGAAAGATGATAGATAGATTTCTACAATGAGAAGCAATACAACAACTAATTAATACATGCAGCAGCTCAACTCACTTTCATGAGACAGTTAATATACTAAAGGTCACTCAGCTCATTCTGATCCTGGCCCAAGCTCAAGGAGGCAGTCTTTGGAATTCGCCCACAGGCAAGCCACGCAGAACTGGCCCACAGGCAGCAAACACTGCAACATAAAGCAGCGACAACCTAGTGCAGCAGGTTCCAACAGAGCCTCGAGTTCTAGCAAAGCTCAGCACAGGAGCAGGATCCACGGACAGGCTGTTCCCACTGGTAGTGCAGAACAGAGTTAGGATAAAGGACTAATTTAGGCTTGCTGGTTCAATAACCAGGGAGGAAGAGGACGAGGTCAACATTGCAGAGCCATTTATTTCAGTCACCTTCCAATCAAGCTGTGATCTGATTAAACTCTGTCCACATGTTCCTATGGGAGCCTACTTGACACAGTCAACCTGTCACATAGTCGAAAGTAACAGAGTCTAAATTGTGAGATTCTGGTTTTCAGAAAGCTGTGGAAGACAGCAGACTCCAAGAACACCTTTAAGATATCCACACAGGAAATAATCCTCTGGTGACTTCCCTATGCCAATGATGGAGGTTTGGTAATAGACTTGTTAATGAAACAGAATACTTTGGAGAGAGAACTGTAGGAGTCAAAATGATAAACCTGATTTGACTAGCTAAAACCTTGTCATTTGATGCCCACTCTGATAAACATTAGATCTGATCTGGTTTTCAACATTATATGATTTGTTTGCTTTTTCCCATTTGGGGTTTATTTCTGATGCTATTTGGAGGGAGAGGTGGTAAACCATCTTGAATTTTTGTCATATTGTTTCTGTTTTTAGGTAGATAACAACCAGAACTGAGGAACCTATAGAGATAACATGTGGAAGAAGAATTCCTTGGGGATACAGTGGGGGAGCAAAGAAAAGGAAAAAACTTTTTAAAAAAAGAATGAAGAAAATATCCTGATACTGATTGTGGTGGTGATTGCCCAACTTTTCTTGATTTGATTGAACAATGGGATTTTAAGCTATCTGTATTAAATGGCAATAAAACTGTTGATCTAAAAAAAAGATCAAACGAGAATTCTGGGAACAATTTTATCAAGGGGGCCTTTAACATACTGTGAGAGATAATGTCTAGGGACTGGTATATTCAGTTATAAAAATTACATTAATGTTTTGTCATTGCTCTGAATTGTAGCTATCTATCCCCCCTTAGAAATGAAATATTCGGTTACTTTGCATTGCAAGAACGATGCATGTAAATGTACAAGGAACATGGTCTAGACTCACTCTGTATCTCTCCTTTCAAGACAACTGGCTAAGATTATTCTTCTTAATGCTTGCAGAAAATCCTTCCCAACTATCTCCCTTACTATTCTAAATTAACACTTATTTGCTTATTTAAAAAGCCTCTTTACCATTAGCTGTACCGAATTATCATAACATCATGCTTACAACAATTGAAACTGAGATAATTCCAAGTGCAATAGAAAAAATACATAAATATTCAGAAGAAAGAAATGGGAACTAACAATTAAAAGGTTATTTTAATTCAATTAAACAGTGTGAGGGACTTATTTGCAAAACATTTTTCATAAGGATGAATTAATAGTACTTTTAATTAATTTCAGAAAAAAATACTTGGTCTTGGTTATTTGTTTGTTTTGAGGAAACTGAAAGAGTAGGAACAACCTTCTTTATCCTTTTTTTAAGTCAATTTTTTGAGGGCTGATACAACTCTCATCACAAGCCATCCATCCATCCATTGTGTCAATCACATTTGTAAATGTATTGCCATCATCGTTTTCAAAACATTTTCTTTCTACCTGAGCTCTTGGTATCAACTCCTCTTTTTCCCCCTTCTTCCTCCACCTTCCCATCATCATGAACCTGTGATAATTTATAAATTATTATTATTTTTTCATGTCTTACACTGAACACTGTCTCCCTTCCCCCATTTTTCTGCTGTCCGCCTAGAAGGGGATTATAGTCAGGTCATTGTGGTCAGTGTCCCCTTTCTTCCCTACCTTTCCTTTACCCTCCTGGTATGGCTCCTGGATCCCTGTGTTCCCAGTTCTTATCTGTTCCTGTTACATACTGTGGTCTGGCCAGATTTGTAAGGCAGAATTGTGGTTATGATAGTAGGGAGAGGAAGCATTAAAGAAATAGAGAAAAGTTGTATGTTTCATCAGTGCTATACTGCACCCTGATTGGCTTGTCGACTCCCCGTGACCCTTCCGTAAGGAGATATCCAGCTGCCTACATTTGGGCTTCTCTACTCTGCACTCCCCATTATTCACATAGATATGTTTTTTTTTTATTCTGGGTCTTTGATGTTTGTTATCTGGTCTTACTGATTCCTCATGATCACACAGGCTGGTGGACTTCCTCCATGTGGACTTTGCTGCTTCTCAACTAGATGGTCTCTTGTTTACCTTCAAGTTTTTAAGATCCCATAAACTCTCTTTTGATAGCTGGGAACCATCAACTTTCTTCACCAAATTTGCTTATTCACCCACTTGGTCTTCAGCATTGATGTCAGGAAAGTGAGTCTCACGGAATACCGGTTTAATAGACCAAAGTGTTCCTGTATTGAGGAGGTATTTAAGTAGAAAACCAATGCCCATCTGCTACCTTAAGACTAAGACTATAAATATATATACATAGATCTATTTCCCCATCATATATAAATATATTTATGTATGTACATGTCTGTATTTAGACTTCTATAAATGTCCTTTGCCTCCTAGTTCTTTCCTCTGTTTCATTTTACTTTCCTCTTGTCCCACTATCATTTTCAGTCTTCATTTGGGTTTCAGTAATCTCTTTCCATTACCTTGGCCTAGTTCAAGCCCTACCAGAACTTCTACATGCTCCTCACCATCAATTTTAGATCTCTTATTTCCTTGTTGTATTAACAACCACTTCCTTTCTCAGCATCCTTTTCTTCCATATCCCTCACCCCAACCACTGATCCCTTTGTTTTCTCCTCTGGATTGTTTATCCCACCAATCTTATCTAGATAGACCTGCAGATATAATAATATGCCCCAAATCAAGACAGAGTAAAATAAAGCAAGAGAAATAAAAACAAAACAACAAAAGAAAAGCCAAGAAAAATAAAAGCTTATAAATACTTCCAGGTCTGTTTGTTGACCTTTATGGGCATTTCCTGGGCAAGCCTGATGGGATGCCATGCCCTGGTCCTACAGTCCATTTTGGGTTTTCCCCAAGGATTTCAACAATCTGTTCCTCTTGTTGATGCGTCACATGCTGTTAGTGGTTCACGTTGGTGTGGTGAGGTTAGATGAGGAGTAATTCCTGCACTGTACCTCCAGTATTGCCCCCTATAGCTCTATGGATTAGTGAGGGATTTCATGTCTGATTGTGGGAGCTGGTCTTAAAATCCTCTCTGTGCATTAGCTCCACTGAGCAGAAATATCATCTTCAGAACTTGGTGGGCCAAGATTTACTTTACTCTTCACCTCTCACCCCCACCCCACTGTTCATTTACTCCGATGTGCTCTGATTAGACATGTCTCTTTCCCTGAGCTGTAGGTTTAGTGCTGTCGTCTAAAGTGAATTCTTCTGGAGGGTGGCGGGGGGGTGGGATGTCCATTTAGTTGAGATTGGGGCTGGTCTCTCGGACCTCTCTATTGGTTTCCTGCTTCATGCCAGTGTGTCACATTTATGTCTTGGAGCATAAGTTTAGAACTTGGCCCCTCTTTCCCGGTAGAGAAATAAACAAAACTCTGCCCTTGGGTGGGTTAGTGCCCTGTTCCTCCGCTACCCATACCTCCCCAACCCCTTCCTTTTCAGTCCTTACAAGCCACATGTAGCCCTGATTGGTTCTGGCCCCTGCCACACTATCTGAAACTTTTGATGACAGATCCTGCTTACTTACCAATTTATCATTATGTAAATCGATTGTCTTCTTCTCCTAAAATTAGTAGTATTTTTGTATTGTTGCTGTTGATGCTTTTCAGCTCACAGTAACCAAACATAACAGAGCAGAGCTGCTCTATAGGACTTTCTAGTCTGTTACTTACTCCATGGCGTTCCTGGGAGATTTGAACTGTCAGCTTTCTAATAAGCAGGCATTTCCACCTATTGATGCTAGAAGGGTTTGAGACTGTTACAACTAGTGACTCTATGTGCAACTTAACAAAGCACTGCCCATCCCTGCACCACCCTCACAATCATGTCTGTGTCTAAATCCAATGTTGTAGCTATTGGGTCAATCCATCTCTTTGAACATTCTCTCTCTCTCTCTCTCTCTCTCTCTCTCTCTTGAGCATATGCTTTACAAAGCATGAAGCCCATCTCCAGAGACTGGTCCCTCCTGATAACATTTCCAAAGTAGATGAGATAAATTCTTTTCATTCTTCTGGCTGTATTTCTTGCAACAAAGGTTTTTCTGTTCTCTGCAAGTCCATGTTATATGTAATATTCTTCTCCAACACCATAATTCAAAGGCATAAATTCTTTTATCTTCCGTATTCATTATCTAGCTTTTATGTGGATATGGCCAACACAAAATCCTCCAAAAGCTAGTGGCTATTGTGGTGGTCATGTGCTTATGTTAATTTCATGATTGAGATGTAGGGGTGGAGTCTAGCCTGTTAATCTGGAGATAGCCATTGAGATAGCCAATGAGACCTCTGTGTGGTCATGGCTTTCTCCTGAGACTTCTGGAAAATCTCATGATATTTCCCTCATGAAGATGAGACGCTATCTCCCCAGTTGTTGAGAGTTAGTTGAGAGACGATGAATTATAGACAAGATAAGATGGCAGCATCCAGGAGAGCTGGAGGAGCTGGAGGAGAAGCCACATGGCCTTCCCCTGATGGAACCAGACCTCTGAAGCTGGAAAAGCCACATGGAGACCCTGCCAGTGCTCAGTTGCTTCTACCACCTCGGAATGCTGCTGATGGACCCTGAGCCCTGGAAACAAGGAGCCATGGGGAGACGCCTGCCAGCACCAGGATTTTGCACCCACTGACCTGTGACTTGGTGAGTCAGAATGAGACTGTTTCAACTGATATCAGGCACATGGGGTAATATCAGACTTAGGACTTTGAACTGGACTGGGCTGGGATGCTTTCCCAATGTTCCATTCCTCTTGTATATAAACCTTATCTTATATCCATATGCGTGTCCATGAATTTGTTTCTCTAGTCTACCCAGACTAGCACAGCTATTAAGTCAAGTCTGATGCATAATGACCCAATAGGACAGAGTGGGATGGTCCATCTGGGTTTTCAAGCCTAACTATTATGGAAGGGAGTAGGAAGCTCACTTTATCCTGAGGAGGGTCTGGGGATTTTGAGCTGCCAATCTTGCTGTTATCAGTCCAATGCTCAGCTATTATGCCATCAGGGCTTGGTATATATATGAGGAATATGAACATCCCCCTATAAAAGGGTCACAAGGAAGCAATGAGAAAGTCAGGGTGCAGTATAGCACTGCTGAAACATACAACTTTCCTCTAGTTCTTTAATGTTTCCTCACCCCCACTGTCATAGCCACAATTCTACCTTACAAATATGGCTAGACAAGAGCATGTGCATGGTTACAGATATGAGCTGGAAACACAGGAAATCCAGGACAGATAAACCCCGCAGGACCAATAATGGCAGGACTGATTCCAGAAGGGGGAGGTGGGGCAAGGAGAGGGGAACTGATCACAATGAACTACATATAACACCCTCCCGCAGGGATGGACAACAGAAGAGTAGGTGAAGGGAGGCAGTGGTCAGTGTAAGACATGATAAAATAATAATAATTTATACATTAGCAAGGGTTCATGAGGGAGAGAGGGTCACAAAAGATGGGGGCAAATGAGGAGCTGATACCAAGGGCTCAAGTAAAAAGAAAATGTTTTGAAAATAATGATGGAAACAAATATACAAATGTGCTTGACACATGGATGGATGGATGGATGGATGGACGGACGGACGGACGGATGGATGGATGGATGGATGGTGATATGAACCTCCAATAAAATGACTGCTTTAAAGAAAGAAAGAAAGAAAATACCAAGACTTGGTTCAAGCACTCTTCAAAGTGGCATCTTTACTTGTTAACCCTTTAAAGCAGTGGTTTTCAACTTCTGAGTCTCTACTCTTTTGGGAATCCAATGGTCCTTTCAAGGAGGTCTCCAGATACATAACCATAGCAGAATTACAGTTACAAAGTAGCAAGTAAAACAACTTTATGATTGGGGGATCATCAAAACATGAGAAACTGTTTTAAAGGGTAGAGGCATTAAGAAGGTTGAGAACCACTGCATTAGTATTTAGAACGCTTTCTTATAGCATAATCTAGTTTTATGTGTCTTTCTTATTGTTCTTCTTTAAGTACTAACAGGATAATATAATAAACTACCTTTAGGCATGTCATTTTTAAATACTGAAACAATCATTAGGGAAGTGAATCAGTCGTTAAATTACTTGAATCCCATTTTGTATGAAGCTAACTTATTCTACACACGTGGGTGGCCATGACTTGGAACAGAATTGACAGAACTAACAACAACAGCAATTCCTGGTATGCAAAGGGCCTCCCACTCAACATCAAGAAGCGGTGGGGACCAGGCAAGGACATTGTGGTGTCAAAGAGATATGTGAGACCATGGAACTCAGCTCAAGTAGAGACAAAGGACACAGCCAAGCAGGCCAGGTCACTGGCAACAAGGGTGTTCCAAATGCAGCAGTCAGAGAGACAGAAACAACAGCTATAGCTATAACAAGGCTGCTGATCAGACACTGGCCTCAACAACCAAAATGAAAGGATTTTTACTAGCTTCCAAGAATGACATCTGAGCCTTCCAGGTATCTTGCCAAAAAGTGGGAAGTGGATATTTGGAAAGGGAAGTTCTAACATTTTTGGTGATAGGGGCTCAAATCCAAAGTTTCTTCTTCATCCCAATGGGTGGTCTCTTGTTTGTTCCCTCTGCCTCCCTTCACCCTACCACACACACAATACACACTGACGTTGGCAATATCAAAAGCAGAAGTCCACCAGACTGCTGATGAAATGTATCATTTGCTTCCCGAATAACTTTCCAAAGTAGAAGACTCTGCATTCCATTTCCCCATTTACCTTCCAATCTAGACCCCCTCCATACAACTCAGACACCTAACCCACATTCCTCCCCTTTGAGGGACAGAGTCAAGGGAAACTTCAAACCTAAAGAGACTGCAAACCCACCCCTGACAAATTAACTCCCACTCACAGCGACCTGATCGGGCAGAGTAGAGCTACCTTGTGGAGCGGAGTAGAACTACACTTTGGAAGTTTAAGGCTCTTATAGAGCTGCAAATCCTTTTTTTAAAAAAAATAGTTTTCTGGCACATACAGAAACCCTGGTGGCATAGTGGCTAGGCATTGGGTTTGAAAGATGAGCAGTTTGAACACAGTAGCCACTCCTTGGAAGAAAGAAGGGGCAATTTACTCCCATGAAGAGTTACAGCCTTCAAAGCTCAAAGGGGCCGTGCTACTCTGTCCTCTAAGGCACGCTATGAGTCAGCATTGAGTCAATGGCAGTGGGTTCAGTGTTTGGAGTTTATCGGCATATATTTCACATGTCACACACGTTAACCCTGTAATTGTATCAGTAAGGGTTGTGCAATCATCACCACAATCAATTTCAAACATTTTCTTCTTGTACTCATTATCTTCCCATTCCTCCCCCCAACCCTCCCCTTCCATACCCATAGGTTACTATTAAGCTCATTACTGTCTCTGTAGATTTACCTATGCAAGATTTCATATACACAAAATCATACAAAACACAAATAGAAAACAAACACTAACAAAAAAATTAGAAACAACAGGACAAGACAAAACAGAAAACAACCTCATTTTAAAAGATAGTGGAAAACATTAAAAATGGAAACAACCGAAAAATGGGTCAAAAGAAAAAACAAATGATAAGGTATTACATTGTAACCTAACAATATCTACCTTAAAGGAGCACAGGTGGCATAGAAATGACATGTTGGGCTGCTTGCGGTAAGGTCAGCAGTTTGAAACCCCTAGCCTCTCTTTGGGAGAAAGATGACCCTTTCTACTTCGATAAAGAATTTCAGTCCTGGAAACCCACAGGGGCTGTTCCAACCTGCCTAAAAGAGCATTATATAAATCAGAATCAACATGCTGGCAGTGTGTGAGACAACGGTCATAACTGATTTGACAATGCTCTCCGATAGCAAAATGATTCACATCTCTGTACTAAGTTCAGAGGGGATTCACTGGAGCCATAAGCCTTGTGAAGACCCTGCAGGTGGATGTCGGTCATCCACTGTCATCTATAGCCCTCTGCAAACTAAGTGTTCACATTTTATCTCTGAGATCATTCCCTCTTTAGGATTTGATAGACGCCAACAACCACATCTTTCTCCCATAGAGTTGGTTGGTTTCAAATTCAAATTCAAAACTTGTTTTCAAATCTTTAACCTTTTAGGTATCAGATGAGCACAACAACTGTACCACCAGTGCTTCCTAAAGATGTCTTAAACCCCCCACACCTCCCCATCAACTTCCTAGTGACTGTAAAGGATAGCATAAAACTGCTCCTTTGGGTTTTTCAGATGCAGAGCTTTGAAGAGTATTGAGCCTCATTTTTCTTTCATAGATTAATGGGTTTGAATTCTGACCTCATTGAACCATTCAACTGATATTCTGTCCATTCCTGGAGTGCTGTTTTTCAGCAATGCCTTCCTTGTAGCTTATCCTTCTTTCTGGTCCAACAGATTTTGATCATCTAATATAGCTTCTAAAGTTGTCGAACATCGATCAATTCATAACTCTGTATTTATCTTCCATATTCTTTAAACAATCATTTTATTGGGGGCTCATACAACTCATCACAATCCATACATACATCTATTGTTTGTCGAATACATTTGGAGGTTTGTTGCCCTCATCATTCTCAAAGCATTAGCTTTCTACTTAAGCCCTTAGTACCAGCTCCTCATTTTTCCCTTCCCTCCCTGCTCCTCCCTTTAGTGAACCCTTGATCATTTATAAATTGTTACTATTTTTGTCATATCTTATACTGTCTGTATCTCTCTTCAGCCACTTCCCTATTGTCCATCCCCCAGAGAGGAGGTTTTACGTAGATCCTTATAATCAGTTCCCCCTTTCTTCCCCGCCTTCCCTCCACTCTCCAGTATCACCACTCTCACCACTGGTCCTGAAGGAATCGTTTATCCTGGTTTCCCCATGCTTCCGGTTCCTATCTGTACCAGTGCACATCATCTGATCTAGCTGGATTTATAAGATAGAATTGGGATCGTGATCATAGGGGGAGGAAACCCTGAAGAACTAGAGAAAAGCTGCATGCTTCATCACTGCTACACTGCACCCTGACTGGTTTGTCTCCTCATCCAAACCCTTCTATCTTCTTTTGATGACATCTGCCTCAGTGGACCATTTCACCTTAGAAACCTTAATAAGGTAGCCTGGGTTTGGATTTTCAGGTTTTTGAAAATGCATAAGGAGAAAACAAATTCACAAATATGCTGTATGACTTTCCATTTACTCTTTGGCTTAGAGTTCTTAATGTCACAGGGCAACACTGGTCAAAAGGGTCACTGGAGCATACATTTGTATCAAGTTCTTTCTGTTCCTGAAATAAGTATGCTGAAGTCTACTGCCAACACACTAGTATAACAATGCCTTCCCTTTATATGGTGCTTTAGAGCCTTTAAAACTGTTTTGTATGTATGTTCTACTTTGGTTCTCACAATGTGCAAGTGAGATACATATTACAGTCACTATTTTGTGCCTTTGTTTTGGAAGAAACCAAGCATCTCATCTACCTCTACAGGCTCATCTCCCACCAAACTTCTCACATCACTACCTCCAAAAACTCCCAGCAGAGTGCAATTCTATGAATTAACTTAAAGTGCTTTGCTCCTAGTTCCCTTGATTCCCTGCCTGATGAGGTGCCATTATTTCCTTGCAAAATCCTCTATCCTCAAAAACACATTTAACTTTTAAGTCAAAGCATGAAGTGTTATAGAGCTTTAATCTGAAGATATATCTTTCCCAATAACATTACAGGTTCCCAAATGTGCCCCATTTAGCATTTATTGCACTTGATTGTAAGGTTTCTACGGTATGACTTACCCACTCAGCTTTAAATTCCTTGAAAGCATGAATCAGGCATGTCTAGTGCCTAAAGTTGTACCTAGTATATGTGTCCAAAAAAATTATTAAAAGAATCAATGAGGTCTTTCCAGGAAATGGAGTTAGAGTTAGATGCAGGACTTCAGGCCTAATCTCTAAAGTCAGTCGAGGACCTGCTCTTGATGTGATTGACTAAATTTATAAGTTTTGTTTTGTTTTATGTTTCATCAATGATGCAGTGCACCCTTTTTTGTGAATCTTTTTAAAATCTAATTTATAAGTTTTTAAGATGAGAGTAGAGACCATGTTTTATTACATGGGAGGTATATACCATTAAGTGCTCAGTGACTAAAAAATGATTGACAATTTAAATCTACCTAGAGGCACTTTGAAGAAAGACCTGGTGATCTTCCTTCAAAAAGTCACAGCCACTGAAAGACCCATAGAGTTCAGCCTCCTCTGAAAAGCTTGGGGTCACTATGAGTCAGACGGAATCTATTAACAGAAACTACTTTGGTCTGGTTTTAAGTGATCATGTCAGAGGATGTTCTGAGTAACCAGGAGTATATGGGCAGCTCTCAAGAAATATTAGCCAACACCATGTTAAAAATAACTAAACAGATCTGAGCTATCTCACTAATCTGTTCACAATACATTAGAGTCACAAGTTTAATCTTATCATAGTGGGAACTGAAGTTACAGCATGAAAAACGCATCATGCTGTGTAAACATTCATCACTGTGTACCTTAAAAACCATCAAACTGTGATTTGGCCATAACCTCTTCTCTCAACCCAGGCAACTTTTGTGGTAGAACAAAGACAATAGGGCTGGCTCACACACAAAGTTCTGAACAGTCTGAATCTATGAGCTCATCTCTGAACAAGGTGAAAAGAGTTTCTGATGTGGTTTCATCATTAAGGACTCAGCCAAATTAGTCAACATTCTCCACCAATTTCAAAGTCAGCTATAAGTAGTTTATCTGTCTGCAGTTATTAAGTCATCTCTTTTTAATATCTATATCTTTCTCATATGCTACCCCTTTGTTTTCACCATCATAAGTACACGAGCATTAATTTGTAAGGTAATATCACAGCCAATTTCTTTTTCAGACCTTGGGACTGAAGTATACACTATGCATCTGGAATATGTCTCTTCTCTTTTGCTCAGTCCAAACTATTGGCCTCCCTGCTTTCCTCCACTGAAATGATGATGATCGTTCCACTAGATTGCCCAAGGTTCAGGGTTATCTCACTATGTGCAGGTGAGCTAACATTTATTTTGCAGTTCTGAATCTAGAGTACTGTCATGGTCATACAATTTCTAACCCTGAGAATCAACATAGCTCAACTAGTAACAACTATGAATCTCTCCTTCAAAATTGAAACAGAACTTTTAAGAAAAAAATGTTTTTTCACTTTGAGAGAAGGGTCAAGGAAGAACAATTTAGTCCTAATTCCTCTTCTTTTCTAGGAAGGGAGGAAAACTCCACTTCCCACCCAAATACAGAAAACTGGAAGGAATGAGCGGGCCATCTCCTTGTTTCATTCACTCTTCTTGAAGGGAAGAGGTGCGTTATCTGATTGACAAGAATGGGAGCTAGAACAGCTGTACCTTTGTCCAGATTCAAGCCTTCTCCCCATTTTTGCTCTTTTACACCATCAGCAAACTTGGAATGGATTTGCTCCTTCAGGCCAAGTTCTGGGGCAGCTCTGTCTGCACCTTGGTAAGTAAATTGGTTCAACGCATGGGGAAACAATTAGGAAACCTGACTACATACAGCCTCTCCTGTAAGCAATGTTTTCCCATCTGCTATTTCCAGTCCAAAATCCCAATAGCCATTTATCTTATCCCACCACCTATCTGGTTTAGAGTATTGAGAAGGATATGATTAATTATCAAATCCCTACCAGTGTCTAATTTTGTGTTCTCTTTCTTGTCGTTTGGCTTATTACATCACCTGCATCTTATGACCACAAGAAAAAGTGTGGAGTTCGTGGAGTCTGAGACAGCATTATAGGAATCTTGCTGCTTACAAGATGTAAGACCTTAAACTAAATGAGTTAATTTTTCTTGCCTTTGTTTTCCCCACTGTAATTCAGGACCCCTGAGAGCTGCCTCATTCTGTTTGTGAGAAAAACAAAATGAGTTTATTAGATACAGGTCTAACATAACACCTGACATAGATACTTAGCTTTGGCACAGGCCTTAGTTTGAATCCTAGCTCTGCCGCTTGCTAACTTTAAGACATATTCTCCATGTATTCATAAAGATAAATCGGAGCAGAGACAAAAGGATGTTATTTGCAGAAAGCATGCAGAGAGTTTTATCTAAAATAAACACCGGAAGTGGTTCTGATTCACCAAATACAATTCAGCTATTTGTTCTCTTTCTTTCTGGGCACCTCTTTCCAAAAAGGTGAGAAAAGTGTGTTTAAGAAGCTTCTTCTAATTGCAAAGTTAAAAGAAAAAAACAGTACTTGGTCACCTGTCCAGGGATGGCTGAATTGCGAGCTATGATCTTCCTGTAAAAACATTATCAGAAAAGCCTCTGAGATTTTCAGCTCACATGAGAAAATCCAAGAGGGTTAGGTAGTAAGATAAAGAGCTAACACTGGCTAAGTAGGGGGCATTGTGTGTGAACAAACACTCTTGAAAGGTAGAGGTAGACTTTGAATTTTTTCTTCTCCTAGAAACTGAAACTAGGGGTATTTAGGATTTCTTTATCCCACACTCTTGTGTAATTTCCTTTTCATTCTCAACTTCATTTTGCTCTACTTGTCATCACTTCATATTCTATGGACTGCATAAGCTCTCCTTTGTTCTACTAGTTTAAGCTTCCACCTTATCATGGGGCTGATATTTGTTCCTTCCTTGCTCAATGATCTTAGCATCAGGTTCAAAATCCCTAGACACACTGGAGCCATGGTGTTGAATCCCAGTACAGCCCAAAGAGTCCTTCCCTTTTCCAGGGTGTTTTGGGTTTCTTGCCTGAATTTCAAATTTGAAAATAAAGACATTATTTCTTCCAACAGGAACTCAAAGAGTATTCTTCATCCTGACAAAATGCTCCATGCTACTAAAGAAGGCCAGCTTGTGATCATCCTGTACACTGTGAGAACAATTAGTTTCAAATGCAAATGGTGCACTTTGTGTGTGTGTGTGTGTGTGTGTGTGTGTGAGCACCAGTGTGTATGTGCATGTTTCTGGGTGCTTTTTTCTGCTGCATGTCAACGTGAGTTTAGTTCATCGCAATTGATCCCATTTTGACTCTTAGCGACTCCATATAAAAGAGTAGAATGGCCCCATAGTGCTGACAAGGCTTAGTCTTTATAGAAAGCAGACTGCCGTGTCATTCTCACCAAGATCATTTGGTGGGTTCAGACTACCAGCTTTTGGTTAGTCATCAAGGCCAACATTAGGAAATACTAATATTCTAAATATTAATTTGACAGAGCCAGTTTTATCCACTTCCAGATTGGCCTGATGCCTAAGGACATTTTAATTTTTCTTGCTGGCTATCATTTGCCTAAAACAACTTTACTAGTTGAGAGTTTTTCAAACTCTACTTAGAGATAAGCAGCAACATGAAAATACAACTGGGTAAAATGATACTTTAACTAAAACGTTGTCTTCTCCTGGGCCAATTCTCTTTCAGTAGTTCCTTGGCGATGCAGTTAGCCTGCTGGCTCCTAAGACAAAGAGAGGAGGTTTCAGTGCACCCAAAGGTGCCTCAGAAGAAGGTTAGAGTCCTGTATTTCAAGAAAATTCGCCATGGAAATACCCTATGAAGCACAATTCTATTCTGGCACACACGAAGTTTTTAAAATAGAATCAACTCAGTAACAACTTGTAGCCTGTCCCTGGGAGGATACAACACACATGCCAACATTGGCAGATAAGGTAAGGTCAATCCAAAGGTTTTTATGCCTCACTGACATCAATACCTTTGCAAAAAGTAAGAGCTGATGAGCAAGAAAGAGGAAAGCAAGCATCATAGAATTAAGGTCAGGAGTATTTAAGAGAAATTTGTAGAACTTCCTCATTTTTCCAGTTCAAGATTGGCCCCATAAGTAGCTATTAGCAGAAACCCCTCCAAAGGTCCACAGCCCCTGTCCCAGGTAGACACTCCTTTAGAACTAGCAGTCTATACTGCTAGTTCAAATCTCTGATCTCCCTATATCCACTCTAAAGCAGGTGTGACAAAGTCTGCAGTTTTCCACCATCTCTGCCTTAATAGATCCTTAATGAGCCCAGCCATCTCTCAAAGCAGGTGAGGGTCCCCTGGAAACATTTACAGAATGTAAGATAGACACTATGAAGTTACAGAAGATAGGAACATACTCATGATTTATTAAGGAACATTGTGTTGTACACTACAGATGTTATATTCTTTTATTCTTTATACCTTCCTCCCTGAAGTAGAAGGTATTTTCAAGAAGAGGGGACTGAGGAGGGTTTATATAGCTTATTCGCCCAACTAGTGACTCTAAAAGCCCAACTAGTGACTCTAAAAGCCTTCTGCTTTCCTCCAACTTTGGGCTCTCTGTGTTTCTTCTTAGTTTACAAAACTCTTCAAAACCCACTGGTCAATGTTCCAGTTATTGGGTCACTGACAATCCTATTCTCTTTGCCTGGGCTGGATCCTTTTCCAGCAGTGTCATGATAGGAGGTACTTTTGTAGCTTTGAGCTAGATGTTTCTGTCCTACAATGATTTTCAATTAAACTAAGCTTGACTCTGAAGTAAATGAATTGAAGTGCTCACCAAAAAGAACAAATAGCTTTCTCCCTCCCACGGTACAAGGAAGGAATATCGGATCACTACTTGTAGAGGTGAACTATGGTTTGAAGCTTGGAAATATACAACATCCCCCTCTGACTGCCAAGCTGACAGAGGAAGGACTGGGTTCCTGGATCATTTGTTAGAAGCAGTTCTGAAAATGAGGCCCTCAAATCATAGCATCAGAATTACCTGGAAACAAGTTGGAAATGCAAATTCACGGGCTAACTCTAGATCTACAGAATCTGAGAGTCCTTGAATTGAGTTCAGTGATCTGTATTTTAACCAGTCTCCCAGAGAATTCTGATGCAGGTTGAAATATGGGGACCACAGGACTTCACCTTCTGTGCTTTGAAAATGTCATTTCATATAGGCCCATACAATCAGCAAAGTTCCCAAATAGAGTGACCACCAGCTGCACTAGATTCAGTAGGACTATGAAAAAAAAAAAAACTTCTTCTCTTTCAAGGAGCTATAGGAACACGAAGCATACAAGTTAAGAACTATTTGTGTTAGTACACAATAATATGTTGCACTATATAGTTCAAAAAACCATGTGGCTACTACATATGGCTAGCAGAGATTAGCCAATTATAATTCAGGTGAGCATAGAAAATGCATACTAAAATACCACTTCAAAAAATGCAAGAGATCTGTGGATTGCTAAACAACTTTGGCAGCCAACAGCTGGCCTGATGCTAATCCTTTAGAAATGGGCAGGAGGGAGACCTTGTAGAAAAACATGAACATGAAACTTAGAATCACAACTAGTTCCAGATTCTACACATAACTACCTTTGGCTGTAAACCAAAGGTTTGAGTGCTTCGAGAGGGAAGTGTTTCTGGTCATGCATCAAGCAATACTTGTGCCCGCAGATAGTTATCTCCACATTAAAGGATTCCCTTCCCAATGTCTGGGAAGATGGCTATGCAGACCAGTCAATTTAGGAGGAGGAAGTAGAGCTGAATGTCAAACTTGGCTTAGGCTGAAAGGACTGATGTGTCACACATGTTCAACAGAGTAGCCATTTATTGAGTGTCTTCTGCCTGCAAAACATAACTTTACCCATTTTTGAGAAGTTTAAAAATGCTACAAAAGAGTTCAAAATAAAATATCCAGCTGAAAATCACAAAGGTCAGAAACAGGAAAACCTACACTGGTCTACACTGTGTTAGACCAGGTTAACTAGATAAACAAATCCAATGGCTGTCATATATGTGTAAGAAAAAGCTTTCTATTAAGAGCTATTGTATATCAAGAGAATATCCAAAGCCTGTCCAGCTCAGGTCCCTCAGTCCAATACTAGCCCATAAGTGTAATAGCAGTCCTTAAGTCCCTCTTCAGACTCAGGCAGCCACATACAACGATGCAGAACGCAGGAAGATCACAGGCTGGCAGGGACCAAGTGGTGTGAGTCCAAAGATGCAGTATATCACCGGGCTCCGGCAGGTCTCAAAGTGGCTCACTGACAGTACGGTGAAGGCAGGGCGTGGGGGGGAAGGTGCAGCCTGCAGTAAATCATTTATCTCACTCTTGGACGAACCTTCAAAGGAGGTCATTAGGCTGTGAACGATAGGCTGAACACCACCCATATCTCCTTACCGGTTCCATGTCGGCACACACACACAAAAATTCACTATCATAGACTCTGCTGTCATAACTAAGCAAATTTATCCAGGGATAAATACAGACTTATCCAGACTAGATCTAGATCATGTTAGTGAGAGGAATATATAATGAGAGTAGGGGAGAGCAACAGTGAGTAGAGCTCTAATTTTAAGGAAGGGCAACCAGATGGGTAAATGTTGGGGGCAAGGGAGATTCGTGTTATGCACAGTAAAAAGAAAATCAGTGTGTTTGAGAATACAACATACTTAGGATCAGATTATAATGAGGAATGGAGAAGGATCTGGGAAGGTCATCATCAAGAAGGGGAACGAGATACTTTGTCTGTAAGCTTAACTATGCTTTTCAGTTTTGTTTTATTTAATTTTATCAATGACTTTCCCTAGTTCAGAATTCTGGATAGGAATTGTACCTGACACTGCTCCAGCAGGCAGAGCTAAAGGAGGACATGGCACAGCTCCATGCTGGGGTCTAACGCAGTGCTATGACTGAGAAGGCAGCCATCTGGCTTCATGATTGTGGAGTTTGCACAAAGAGAGAACAAAGTGAAGAAGTAACACAAAGAATAGTTTAAAAGACTGAGTGGATAATGTTCTAGTTTTTCTCAACTCTGACTGCACAAAGGGAAGTTCCAATACCCAGGCCAGGTAAATAAAATGCTTGTTGTTGGGGAGGTTTTCCATGAACTTGATGGAGTCTTTTGACATAAGACTGGTAGTCTCCCTCCATATCTACATGGTATTGTTTTAAATCATCAGCAGTCAGAGGGCACAAAATAGTAATGAAGACAGAAGCAAGTTTCCTTTGAGAGAGAGTTCAACCTGGGTCAATTTGATAAGTGGTCATTTTATTAGTGAATATTTTGATATTATGAATACCTTGCTTTCCAAGGTACTCTTGTAATTTTTAGGAATCATACCATGTATATTCTGAGGATGAGATCCCTTTCTGTTTACATTGTCCCCTATAAATTAGTCTTTGCATATACAAGAGTATGTGTCTTAATTCTCTTGTTGGTTTTATTAAAACTACAAGATTTATTTTAAAAGACAGTGAAGCTTTTGCAACACATATATAATTAAGTCACTCTTTTCATAGAACATTTTAGTGATTTCTGATTGCTTTTAGAATAAAACCAAATCTGATCTGTATCATTCTTCACCTTGTTCCTGTGTTTCAGACTTGGTAGAATGGCTTAATAACAAGTTTACTCAATATCAAAATGGCACACCTTATTGTATGATTAACTTTTTCTGTCTCCAATTTTTAATATAAACTACTCAACATGCAGATGGTTACAGAGCACCCTAAAAACAGAGACCTGGTTCAAATGTTATACTCGCCATATATTTCTCTGACTATATCTTGTTTTGCAAAAATTTTAATTTCTACTAATTAGTCTTACTGTTGTAGATAAATAAGAGTAATCACAGGAGCACATATGTGTACCCTGGCTCAACAATTTGTACATGTACCACCTGGTGACAATGATTACATTCTTCCAGAGATGCAATCCTTCTCACCTTTTTCTTGGAATTGTTCCTCCCTTATTAACATAAATTCATGGCCATGAAGTTTATACATAATCTTTTGTGTCATTATATTTTCAAAAGATTTTTTAATTAAAAAACACCTCAGAGAGTAAACTGCTATCTTAGCATTTAGATGCTGCTATTTAAAAGGTCATGTTTCTTTTTCAGCCTGTTAAAAGAAATGTCTCTCTTGTTAAATTTTCATCCTCTCCTCCCCGTTTTCTCTCCATTTTTCTTTTTTTTTTGTCTTCTCATTTTTCATTCCTTCTGCATCATTCATACTTGTTAAAATGTTTTCCTACATTTAGTGTGAATCACACATGCTGTTAGGTTACTGGTTGCCCTGGAGTTCGTTTCACCTCATGGTATCCTTTGTTCAATAGGAAGGAATAGTGCCTAGTCCTTGGTCATCCTTGATAATTGGCATGTTTGAGTCCCTTGTTGTGGCTATCATGCAGTGCCCTTAAACCTAGAGGGCTCATCTTCCAGCATTACAGCAAACGAAATTCTATTATGTGCCATGGTTCTTCAATTAGCCAATTTGGGGAAGTAAAGGACCAGGCCTTTCCTCTTGTCTGCTTTAGTCTGAAAGTTCCACTGAAATTTATCCACCCTGGAAGACCTTGTTGTTATTGGAAAGGTCAGTGACATTGTTTCTAGCATCATAGCAACACACAAGCTACTGCAGCACAACCCAACCACCTGACAGGTGATGGCAATCACACAGCTTGCGACATTTGAATTCTGTGTTAGTCCAGGTAGACTAGAGAAACAAATTCATAGACATGCATATGGATATAAGGGAAAGGTGTATATACAAGAGGAATGTAACATTGAGAAAACATCCCAGTTCAGTCCAGTGCAAAGTCATAAGTCCAATATTAGCCCACATATTGGATACCAATCTATAAAGTCTCCTTCCAACTTCAAAGCACATGCGATGATACCAGAACAATCATAGGCAAGTGGGTGCAGAGTCTTGTGTGTCCTGTAGCAGTAGAAGCACTGTACCAGCACTTGCAGGTGTCTCCCCGTGGCCTCCCAAACATCTCAGTACTGGCAGGAGTCTCCATGTGGCTTCCCCAACTCCAGAGGTTTGGCTCTATCAGGCAAGCCCACCTGAGCTCTTCTCTGGCTCCTACATTCTCCAAGAATCACGATTGATCAACATCCTGTCATCTCATCTTGTCAGTAGTTCGTCGTCTCCAGGGAAGTGAATCAAGTCCCTCTTCTCCAACTGGGAAATACCAAAAGCCATGCCCACACAGAGGCCTCACTGGCTATCTTCAGATTGACAGGCTAGACTCTACCCCTAGAATCTCAATCCCAAAATTGACACATGAGTACATGACTGCCACAAGCCCTAAAGTCAAATCCTATTAATGTCTTGGTTTCCTGAGTGCACTCCTTCTTGTACATATCCAGTGGACAGAAGATGCTCAGTGTTTTCTTTGAATGTACACATAATGTATTCTTTGTAGAGCATTCTAGAAATATACAAGAAATAGAAAATAATCCATTATGCTAATTGTTGGAAGACATCTACTCTTATGACTCTACCATGGCTACTTCTGTCTCCACCCACTGTTCGCACTTGGACACAAGTCAACACCTGTCACCTAGACTACTGCAGCAGCTCTGAAATTTACACTGCTGACACCTAGTCATCCTACAGTAGCACCTGCTTATTCTGTTCACACATGTCAAATCGCTTTTATCTCTTTTGCCTTCCCACATGGAAACATCTTTCCCCAGAGAGACACACGTTTTACTCACTAAGGTCATGCAAGTTTATATCCAAATGTCACCTCATCAGTGGGACCTTACCTAACTAGTGTTATTAAAAACAGTGCCCATATACTCTGTGTACACATACTACTCTGTGGTCCTCTTCACATCCTTAGCTTGCTTCATTTTTCTTCTGCACACTTAGCATAAACATGCACACACACATGCATTGGGGGAGGACTCCTTTAAGAAGTTCATGGAAAAAATACCCTTATCTTTTAATCCCATTTTTGCATGAACTTTTCAAAGTCTCCTCACTTGTGTATGTGTTCATATTAGTGTATGTGTGTGTGTGTGCGTGTGTGTGTGTTTGTGATTATTGCTTATTGTCTGGCTTCTCTCATCAGAAGTCACTCCAGAGGGGGCTATACTTTTATTAGGGGGCCCCTACAACTCTTATCACAATCCATACATGCATTCATTGTGTCAAGCACATTTGAAAAATTGCTGTGAACATCATTCTCAAAGCATGTTCTAAATCTTTGTCTAAAATGTGGTAATATTTTCAAGTTTCATCCATGGTTTAGTTCATTGTTCTATTCATTGTACATAGAATAGCATCAAGTGTTTTCCAGACCTCCAAGAAATAAAAATCTGAGTACTCAACCTACTAAGGAAATGTGGCAGACCATAATGATTGTCAACTAAATATGCGTTCTTTTGTTGTTTATTGTTAACAGAACCCAGATTTTATTGAGGGCAACAGTTTAACACAATGAAAGCATTCACATTTCCAGAATCTTTGCGGTTCAAGGAGACTACATTGATCAGTCCTCAATGAGTTGCAAATAGAAGGTGATAGAATAATTTTCTGAATAAAGAGAACACATTCAGCTAGCACACATCTTTGGAACCCATGGAATCCTTCTCACTCTCTCTCCAGTTCAAATGTGGAAATGATGCCTTAACATGAAGCTGCCATCATGCAACCATGACAGGGAAAGACACATAGTAAAAAGGGGGATACGAAGGCTAACAAGTCTGAGTCCTCAATAACATCTTTCAAAGGCTGTCCCAGCCCTGAAAGACCATGACAGACTTTATTTGAACTTCACAACTCATCATAAACAATCATCACTGATAGAATGTTCTTCTAGAGGCCCCGTTTGCACACAATTTGCTATAGGCATTACAGAGACATTACAAATAAGTTTTCCTTTCTATCTTGGCTCTATGTTTTAACTGTACTTTGTTAGTCTGGTTTATGTATGTGTAGTCAAGAATTCAGCCTTGTCCAAGATGAGGGCTAGCGCCCTGTGATAGAGTGAGGTTAAGTGCTAACTCAAAGGTCAGCAGTTCAAATCAGTCCGTGGTTCCCTAGGACAAAGATGAGGCTTTCTGCCACTTCACAAATTTATAGTCTCTGCATCTCTTTGTAGCAGCTTTACTCCATTCCTGCTGGGTCACTTTAAGATAGACTGCACAACACCGAGTTCAACTTGATTTTGAAGAAGGTACCTGACCTGGACTTTGCCTCGAGGCCTAGTGCCATCGTGCTTATGCAATGGACTGCAATCCATGAGGTCCAAAGTTTGAAACTGCCAGCTGTTACATGATAAAAAGATATGGTTTTCTACTCTTGTAAACAGTCACAGTCTTGCAAACAGGGTAGTTCTACCCCACCCTAGAGACTCACTATGAGATGGCATTAACGCGTTGGCAGTGAGTTTAAGTCTGGCAGGTGATCTATGCCATCCCTCATAAAAGCATCTCTGGTTATGCTGGAGCTGACCACACCCACATGTCAGAAACATCTCTGATTAGGGTGCAGCATATCACAGCCTTTAGTCATAATATAGACCAGCCATAACAGACAGGACATCATGTGACTTAGAATGGAGAGGGGAGGGGTGAACATGAAAGAAACAAACATACCACCTGTGTGATAACGAGGTATCGAAGGAATCTGGCATCGAAGAACAAAAAAAATCATTTCATTGTGAAAGAGGGGGAGTGCTGAGTAGGAATCCAAAGCCCATCTGTAGGCAATAGACACACCTCACAGAAGGATCTTGGGGAGGAGAAGAGCCAGTCAAGTGCAGTACAGTAATGATGAAGCATACAATTTTTCTCTAGCTCTTTCCTCACCCCCCACTATCATGATCCCAATCTACCTTACAAATTCGGCTAGACCAGAAGGGGTACACTGGTACAGATAGGAACTGGAAACAGGGAATCCAAGACAGATGATCCCTTCAGGACCAGTGGTGAGAGTGGCAATACTTGAAGAGTGGAGGGGAGGTGGAGTAGAAAGGGGGAACCAATTACTAAGATCTACATATAAAACCCTCCCTAGGGATGGACAATGGAAATGTGGGTGAAGGAAGACATTGGACAGTGTAAGGACTGAAAAAATAATAATTTATAAATTATCAAGAGTTCATGCATGGGAGGAAGAAGAGGGAAATGAGGAGCTCATACGAAGGGCTCAAGTAGAAGGAAAATGTTTTGAGAATGATGTTCACAACAATTGTGCAAATGTGCTTGACACAATGGATCCATGTATGGATTGTGATAAGAGTTGTAAGGGCCCCAATAAAATGATTATTTAAAGAAAAAAAAGAATGGGGGACTTGGATGACAGCATATCAGATAATCTGGAGGCTTTAATGGATCATGTGAGGGGTGGGGGAGTGAAACCTCTGAACATGACAGCTGTTGTAAGCTTCCCAGGTTGCCATTATACTACACGTACTCTCTGGAACCAGCATCAGGGCAGTGACACATTATGAGAATAATGGAAGAACATAAGGTATACCCAGATTCTGGCCTCTCAATCTCTTTCTGTGATTGGATTGAATGTGCAGTACTGCCCTTTCATAAATCATGGTTGTGATTGTAATTCCGTTCTATGAGTTTTGAGGAAAATTTGAAGTTGCCCAATATTTCATTTTACTTGGATCCACAATCAACACTCATGGATACAACAGTAAAAAAAAAGCAAATGGCATATGTCACAGCAAAAGTCTTCTTTAAAATGTGAAAAAGCAAGATGTCACCTTGGGGACTGAGGTGTATCTGCAGTTTGGCTGACTCCATGTGATATTTTGCTTTTTGGCAGTATATTTTTCTCATTTCTTGGCTTTAGAAAGTAGAGTTTAATTTAAAACTTTCCCTGACATAGCCCACATTGAAGGAATTGTAGTATTATTTTCACATCAGGATCTAAATAGTATCCACTAGCTTTTATCAGGAACCCTGATAGCATGGCGTTGCTGTGTGGTGCTGTGATCTGCAAAGTCTGTAGTTTGAAACCACCACACACTTGAGAGAGAAAGGAGGGGTTTTCTTCTCGCATAAATAGTTAGTCTCAGAAACCCAAAGGGACAGGACTCCTCAGCCCTGTGGGATCACTATCAGTAGTGAGTGAGTGCAAGGAAGTGTGTTGGGTTTGACTTTGAGTACAGAAAGTCAAGGACCTTTGGTGGCCTATGGTTACAAATTGTGCAGCAACATCAAGGTCAGCAGTTTGAAACCATCAGCTGCTCTGAGGGAGAATGATGAGATTTTTCTACAACTATAAGGAATTACACTCTTGGAAACCTACAGGGCCATTCTATCCTGCCCTGCAAGTTCACCATGAGTAAGAAGTGACTAGAAGCTTGTGATTTGAGGGAGGGGTGTGTGTGTGTGTGTGTGTGTGTGTGTGTGTGTGTGTGTGTTTTTAACTTAGATCAAAAAGAAGGCCTGGTATCATCATGAATTCCAACTTCATCTGCTACCCATAGATTCAGCAGTTCATATCTAGCAGACAATCCTTGGAGAAAGATGAGACTTTTTAATGATATAAGGATTTTTTGTTGTTTTTTGGGGGGTCATCACTGCCCTTGGGTGGTCATAGGAGATATCCAACCTTGCTCCTGGATTTGAACCACCAACCCAGTGGGCCGCAGTCCAGCACTCAACCACTACACAACCAGGGCTCAGCCCTATATCAAGATTTATACTCTTGAAAACCCAAAGGGAAAGTTCTACTCTGACCTGTAGGTTCATTATGAGTTAGGTTCAACTTTACAGCCATGATTTTGGGTTGTTTATTTATGTCAATAATGTGAGTATCTGAAGAAGAGGCATATATCTTAATGGACAAGCACACATTTTGGGTCAGAGAACTGGGCTTTAGTTCTCCACCTCCTCCTTTTAAGCCGTGTGACCATTAAGTCATTATTTAAACACCCCCTTTCTTCTTTTTACCTAACAACCACTGTTAGCATAAAAATTATGACAATTAATAAAGTAAACTGAAATCACCAATGTGCTATCAACTGGACTATGATTATTTTGACATCAAGAATACGATCCTAAATGGTCCTATTCTTTCAGCAGCTAATATAATGTCTGCTATCTCGAAAGGATTCAATAAACATACATGAATGAATTAATAAACAAGTCTGTAGTTATGAGTAACTTATTAGCTTTCAAAGCATGAGCATTTCTCTACAAAGAAAAAATTTCTCCTAAAGAAATGAAATGTAGCTGGAAAGTGGCAGTCAAAAACATCCAGAATGAACAGCTCTTCAGAACACATAGGCAAACCGATGTGGTTATTAATGCATGAGGTGCTGTCTCCCAGGTCTGTCTCTTATTTTTTAGTGTAGCATGTGGAAACTTAGGAGGCTGCTCAATGAAATTCAGTTTCAGACAAAATGATCTCCTAGAACAAGAGGTCATTGTATTCCTTAGACCTGACTTCTTCCTTCCCATCTATGGAGGACTCCATGCCTTGGACCAGATGGTGTGTAGTAGGGAAGTACACTCACATCCTCCACATGCATGATGGCAGTATTAGCATCTCAGAAGTATAAGGAGGATTTTAAACACTCATAAAAAATGGAATTAGGAGATTACAGGCTTTTTACTTGAATTTTTTATAGTCCCTTGTATATCATATGCACATAGAGTGTTTTGATAATATACTGGCAATGCTTCTCCCTACAGCTGTGAATGAATGGTTTATCTGAAACAAAAGTCCACATACCATTGTGAGTCAGAGATTCAACAACACAAGTTAAATCTTCACTTTGTTACAAAGCAAACCATAGAACCTCCCCAAGAAACTGTGGCGGAAAGGGATAATCAATATATGAGATCTAAAGTCTCCATCGGGAAATTATTATGTGAAACATTGTGCAAATAATTGTCCAAGTGATACCTCCTGGCTTCCTTATAAGATTAGCTCTAGTGTAGAGGTTTCAAATCTGAGATACCGAAAAACTACGTAAACTGTATCAGGTTGTCCAACCAGAAAATGATGATGTCTCCATTTAACTCTAGGTATATAATTCCATCGTCTATGCCTTTAAACAGTTAGATATATCACCTTAAAGAGCCTACTGAGTAATAAATAGGAAACACACATATATACTCATTATATTCACACACACAACATCCATGTGCATACATACACATGCATACATACAGGCACACAGACACATATACCATCCACCCTAAGGTCACAGACCTACAGAAATGCCAGGTGCTTGCTTCTTTGAGAGTGCACAGTGCTGCATCCAATTCTGTCTGTTCTTCAGAGACTCCAGCTTTCCCTTCCCACCCCTCCCACTTCTCATTAAGACTGTCAGTGGTATCCAGAACTCTGTTTTGCAGATCTCACAATGCGTTTATGGTTCTGGAAAGAGCAGAGGCTAAGAAGATATTTCAGAGAATGTGTCTTTAAAGATCAGGGGAGACATCTCATTTTGTAACCTCCTGAAGATACTTTTTGATCCAAGGAAGTTGCTTGTTTCTGGTTGGTTTTGTTAAAAGCAAAAGGCATAAATACGAAAGCTGGATCTTCTATTTCAGGCTTCCTAAAAAATATTTTTAATGGCTCTAGCCACTTGTGTCTGTGTGCCTGTCTGCCTCATACATATGTGTATGTACATTCCCTTTCTCTTTCTGATACAAGCAGAACTTAATCTTTTCTTTCTTTTCTTCTCTTTCACTGCCCCACCCCCTTTATTGGTTACAAATGATTCAATAAAGCAAGTAGACAATCCTTAGAGAGCCTCTATTTAAGAGGTTCAATCAAAAAATGAGTTGTATTCTCAGTACTGTTTTCCAGGTTCTGAGATATTTTCCACTTTTTTTTCTTTCCCAAAGCCAACACAAGGAAAATGGACTGTGGGTCAGGTAATGTAAGCAACAGATGGCACAATTATTGGCAAAATTGTAACCACCCAATCGACTCCAAAGGAAAATATTCATTAAAGTGACACATGTTAATAGCATTGACTACAAAACACTTGTTTGGACATCCAGATGTCGGAAAGTGCCACATCCTGATTAGCTGAAATAGTCTCAGCTCTTTCAGATCTCCCTTCCTTATTTTGATCACAAGTCAAGTTTCAGGGAAATTCTTTCCCACTACTGTCCACTGATCACATCAGTAAAGCATTTAAAAATCTTACTTGTTTCCTATAAGAAGAAGTGGAAAGCACAACCACAAGCATTTGTGTAAATGTCACCATTTATTATTGGAAGCTTTGGTCAGCCTGCTGGAGAATTATTGCAACAAGTTTTTGTTGCTGGACTCCCTTTCAGGCACTTCCTACACAGAACACGCACACCCAGACATCCCAGACACACCCACACACTCACTCACTCTGTTTTTAAACAATAGGATTGGCTTTCCTTTTTTTTTTTTACTTTAGATCTGTAGCATTTAAGATAAAAAGTATACATTTTCTATAAGTATTTCAATATCTGTTGAAGATGAAGATTTTTAACAGATAGAATGAAAAGTGCTGTCTCCGTGATCAGCTGCTAGAGTCAGATATCAATCACAATCAAAGGTTGGGGGAGGTGGGTTGAGTACATCAGAGGTGTCTAATAAGAAAAACTTGACAATCTACTTCGGAAACCCTAGCCATTGGAACTCCTTGGAGAATAATTTTTCTCGGATACTTATTGAGTGTGCCTATCTTCTTCCAGACTGCAGAAAACAAAGCCCAAAACACTCCCAGAAAACAGCCAAGACAACACCGAGTCACTCATCAGAAAGGACAAGAAGAATGAGGCACAATATTCAGCATTAACTCTTTCCTGGAATGCTCCAAACCAGATGCCCAGAGTTTCATTTTTATGGAATGAGATCATAAATGGGACCAAGTTCACAGTTCAGTCATTTGTCACCAAATAGCAAGAATGTGATGTCCTAACATGGAAAGAATGTCATGCCTCAAACATTTATTTCTGGTCATGCCGTTCCCAGCCTTGAGATCAAAACTTCAGCTCATAGATAAGCATAGGTCATGGACCTCTTCTCCTGCCCACTCCTTACCACCTCCCCTGATAGATAGAATCCTGCTCTTCCAGCCTGGCACATTCATCATCTCAGTGCCTTAGCCTGGCTGGGGCTGCAAGTATCTTTAACCTCAGTCGTGTTTATATAAGAAGTCTCTCTCACATTTTCTCACACCATCCATCTCTCTAGAAGGACCAGGATGCCTCATCCTTGTCTCTTCCTTTGTCCCACTAGTGTTTCTAGAAGGTGGGATGGAATCTGTGTTTTATTAACTGGCAAAATGTTGGTCATTTCTCCAACTCTACACTAGTTTAAGACCATTTCCTCTCAAGGGGTATATGAGGATAAGTAAAATGTATTACTTTCAGAGTTTCAGTTTATGTGTGCATGAGTTTAATTCAGACAAAATGCGGTTAAACAAAGCCTGTCCACGCAACAGTTGGATAACTAAGGACAAGTTCTCTTAGTAATACACTTTTGTTAGGCTGCCTTCAAAAAAAAAAGGTTGGATGAAAGCAGTGATTTCCAAAGAGGTCTGTTGGGCCAGTTATACAGTGCAAAGAATTAAGATCAGAAGTTTATAGTAATTGCTTCTGGGGATCCCAAAGGATAATCCTGATAGATTTTCTTGAAGGACATGGGATGATCATTAGGAGTTATAATAGAAAAATCTCATTAAAGTTCAAATCTGCATTAGAGAGAAAAATATTGAGCCTGCTCATTCTTTGAGGATAGTAAGGGCTGTCCCAAGAGAATTTCACTAGGAATTCTAATCCCACCCACCACTACATACACCTGCAATAAAGTATATCTATTCCTTTTGTTTCCCAAACTCATGGAACTTTAAAATAAACACTATTTGATTCCCACAAGGTTGTACAGACTATCAATTGGATAGGCCATAGGTCAATTCTTTAGGAAAGAAGTAAGACCAAACTCACCACCTCCAGAAGTCAAAACACTCACTTATGAAGAGTACACATGTAGATGAAAAGCATGCCAAGAAACAATCGCTTTGTATAGTGATGTTTTTATTTTATAAACATTTTATAATATGGTACTAATACTTTTTAGCTTACCATTGTTTGGGAGAAAGAACTATGGGAAAAATTCTATCTTTCAGATTCATTTTTCTATTCAGCTTCCTCATTATGTCAGGAGAGAATGTGTGATGGGATTGCAGAAAGGCACTCAAGAGATTTTCCAGATATCACAGACTCAGGTGTTAGACTTTGAACAACACATGACAATCAGCAAGTGCTCTGATCCCAATAAGAACTAGGAAGGGTGGTGATTCACCATATTAACATAGACAGTTTCTTGTGCAAAATAAACCTAATTCTTTGCATAGTCAATTTTATATCAAGATAGCGATACCTCTTTAAATAAAACCTAGGTCACTAGTTTGCTCACATTCTGTCTGCTAACAATGTGCCTGTCTTTCCATGACCCAGATTATTACTTGGCACATTTCACTTGGACAGCACTCATTTCACTTTTTATTTTCTCAAATATACAAAAAGTAAAATCTAAATAATGGGGAGCATTGATCAAAATGATAAATATTTGGATTTGTACCCAGGGTAGCTTGTTTTATTTCTATGTATCATTTATTTCTATGATACTTGTAAAGTGGGTTGCTCTGCCTGAGAATGGTAATACTCTAACTTATAGAAACACTGTCAGAAAGGGTAGGAGCATGGGCTCAAGGTAAGATTGTTTGGGTTCAAATCTTTATTCACTTCTTATAAAAAGGGTGACTAATGACAACTCACTACTACACTTTTCTAATAGTTGGTGAAAAGCAGGGTGTGATGCTAGTAGCAACCTTCTGGATCGATTATAAAATTTAATTTTATAAAAATCTCTTAACTCAGTATCTGGAGAATAGTATACTATTGAATAATATGTCCAAAAGGATGTAACACTAAGACTCTCTAATCTTGTTCCTAAGGAGTTTTCTCGTTGTACTCCTAAGACAAAAGTACTCATTTTTCTTGATACATCAGTATTATTTGCCAACACCATAATTCAAAGATATCAATTCTTCTGCTATCCTTATTCATTGTGTAGCTCTCATAGCCTGGTTTGCTTAAGGTGCAGCTTAGTCAACAAAGTGACATCTTTGCTTCCTAGCACTTTCAAGAGTCCATCTAATGCAGATTTTCCTAGTACACTGCCTGTGGTAGGAAAGTTTATTATGCCAGCCTGGCAATTGGGACTATGTGAGATTAATGAGGTCGCAGTTTGATTGAAGAGCAAAGAGATAAATGGCTCAGAAGCAGACTCAGCTATCTGCTTCCTTGACCTGAGACCCAGGAGCTCTCATGAGTTGAACGACTTCCAGTATATTAACCATTTCACAGAAGTGAGTTGAACTGGGCCCTCTGTACTGCTATATGAATTAATTAGCTTTTATATATCCTGTCAGGATTGGATTGCTGTAGTTTGCCACTGACTTTAATCATAGGTCACTAACAGATGGTCTATGGGATATGGATTCTAGAATAGCACCAGTTAAATTTCTCCTTGGTAATCAGGATCAATCAAACCACTCAGTAGAGTGACACCCTTCCTGTCCTATTGATCTAAAGGCATAAGAAGCCCAATGTGGCCAGGGAGCATTCTCTGTGGCCAATTCAGTGGAATCCATGCTGTGTTTCCAGGTCGGAGAGTTCTTTCCTTCAGGACCAGGATTTCCAGGCCTGAAGTATATAGGATTGCTTGGACAGGAAGCAAAAATACTGCAGGTGGATCACTCAAAAGTAATAGTGAGTGATGCTTCCACCACTTGGTTCCTGGACCCGTGAATCCTGAATGTCAGAGACATAGTATATTGGAGACACAACAACATCTATTGGCCTCTGGTTTAGAGTGTATACAGCCTCCTGGAGAACATTGCCATACCCCACAAGTTGTTACCACCAAGCTGGGACCATAGTTGTGTCTACAGAAGGCCATTTCATCTTTCTTTCAGTCAGCTGCTTCAGGAAAATGAAGAACAGTATATGACCAGTGGAATCCATGGGCGTGGGCCCATTGCTGCACTTCATTTGGTGTGAAGTGAGTTGCTTGATCTGAAGCAATGCTATTTGGGATGCCATGTCGGTAGATTAAAGCATTCTATAAGTCTACAAATGTTAGTTTTGGCAGAAGCATTATGAGCAGGTGAGGCAAATCCATATCCAGAGTAGGTGTCCATCCTAGTAAGAACAAAATGCTACCCCCTTCATGACAGAAGTCGCTCTATTTAATACACTTGGTTGATCAAGGAATGGTCCCATATCTTGGACTTAATGCTGGTTTCTGCTGTTGGCAGAGGGAGCACTCAGCAGTGACAGGACTTTGCTCCAAAATCCCAATGGTCTACACTGTGATTCACCAATAGGGGACCTCCAAAGGCTCTATAATGCAGCTTTATCTACCACTGGATCAGTTGGATCACACGGTCTCAGTAGCAAAGCATCTAGTGTGGCAGTCTGAGCCTGTTGCAGAACCTTTTCTTATTCTGGGCCCCACTCAAAATTGGAGACCTTTCATGTCACTTTATAAATAAGTTGAAGTAGAACACCCAAGTGAGGGATATGTTGCCCTCAAAATCCTAGGAGGTCCACTACACATTGTGCCTCATGCTTAGTTGTGGGAGTGGGTAGTGGGGAAGAGTAGATGCAATAACTTATTCTTCATTTAGTAGGAATGTCTCCACATGTCCCTTACCACTGGACACCTAGAAATTTTACTAAGGTGGAGGGTGCTTAAATCTTTAATGGGTTAATTTCCCAACCTCTTGCATGCAGATGTTGTGCCAATAAATCTAGAGTCTTTTATACATTTTCTTAGTGGGTTCAGTCAACCTAATATCATCAACATAATGTACCTGTGTGACATTTTGCGGAAGAGACCGGTGATCAAGTTCTCTTTGGACTAAATTATGGCACAGGGCAGAAGAGTTGTTGTCCTTTTTCAAAGGGGCCTGGGCTTCTCCTCAATCAAGAGGCTGTGTCTGTAAACTGTCTGAGGCCTGGGAACTGGTTGTTTCCCTACAGAACCCTGTCTAGCGCACTGTCATTTGAGGACATGAGTTTTGATTGAGGGCACAAGTAAAATGAAATCTTTGACAACATCCATATTTTCCCCATTTATCATGATATTGTATATTGATCCAGTTGAGAGGATCTGGTTTTCTTTATTTTGAGGCATAATCCATTCTAAAGTGTGTAATTATTTTGTACTTCATCAATAATATAACTAGGGCTCTTCATGTTCAGCAAGCAAAATGGTGTCATCTATATATCCCAGCTTGTTAATTTTTGTTTTTAGTCAAAATAACCCTACACCAATTTTGTCAATGCTTTATCTAATTTAATCACATACATATATATAGACAGAAACATATATTATGCATATCTTTATAAGTAATATATATATATGGACTTCTAAAAATTTGTGGGAAAATGGAATGAAAATATAATGGAATTTGGCCACAAACTTTCAGAAGGCCCTTCATATATAAACCTCTATTTCTTTCTTGTGGTGAAATAGACACCAGTGCTCTACAAATCCGTGAATCTACTGAAGACATTATGCCATTATTTTCTTTTTCTCTAAAGATGTTAAGCGAAGAGTAATACTTAATAATTAACATTATTACTATATTATAGCACTCCCAGTTCATTTCACCTTCTGTGTAAGCTTGGTGATATATCAGTCATCAATATCTCTCCTTCTGCAGTTTTAGCCTATAAGAACCAGTTACTGCATGCTCAAGTCTCCCAAAGTCATCATGTATACTTCCATGTATACTTTTATTCTTGCCCTTAAATTCTCTGAGCAGAAGTAATCGGTACCTTGACTTTAACTGGTTTACATGAACCAGGACTTACTCTTTACTACACAACAGTTTCTCAATGATTTTATGAGATTTCTCTCTTTCTCCGCCTTTCTTTGTTTCTCTCATCTTTCTATTAGAAACAGAAAAAAAATGTGGAACACTTATAAACTCTTGATTTCTAGAATGTCTAAACAACTTAAAGTCACCAATTTTTTCCTTCAACATACTTGAACTAGAACCCTTTAGCGTGTGCTTTAGGGAGGAGTTTTATTCTTGCGGGGGAGAAATTAATTAAGTAAAAAATGTAGATAGAGCAACATAATATACCATCTAATAAAATTGTGGGTAGTGATAGCTCCTGTGCTTTGGGTAATAGAAATGCTCTCTTATTTGAATTTAGTTAACATGTTTCGTTTGTTTGTCTGTTTAATGCCTTCAAAAATATAAACACCATGTTGTCTCTATTTTTACTTCCTTTTGTGTCCAGAGATTTTCCTAACTTCTTTATTCAAAATTTTCACTATTTAGTTCACATCTTGTCAAAATGTTTTCTCCAATGAAAATGCCCACAATCATATAAATAGTATATAATTCCAAATACCCTTAAAGGCACTCTTCTTGGAGATTTCACTTGACAACCAATTTGAATTGACATATGCTTTCTGTCAAAATAAATAGAAAAATTCATATAAAAAAAGAGAAAAAGGTTGCCATTTAGATGAATTCAAGTCATATTGACGTCATGTGTGTCAGAGTATCACTATGCTTCAGAGATTTTTCATGGATGATTGCACATAAGTAGAACTCATAACTGTCTTCTTCAGTGCCGTGGGGCAGACCTGGATCTCCAACCTTTGGGTTCACGGGTAATTTAATTAAATATTAGCACCACCCTGGTCATTGTCACAGCTTTCAGAATGTGGTTTCTGATTTGCTGTGGACATGATCATAGACATTTTCCCAGGAGGTGTTTGTCTTTGCTACCTTGCTAACATATAACCAATTGGGGAGATTGCTGAGATCTAAAAAAAAAAATGAAGCTACACATTTTCTACCAGCTTTATCTTTTACTCAGTAAAATTTTTTTCTGTGTTGCTTCTTCAAGATCTGATAATAGAGCCTATTGAACAGTATCTTGACAACAGTGGATTTTACTGTGAGCTCCTTCAAAAGGTGAGCACACTTGTAAAATCAGGTCATTTCAAAGAGGGCTTGTGGAACTGACACTAAGAGCTCTTAACAGTCTGGAAAAAGATTAAGATTCTCCATGGAATGCCATAGTAACTCAATAGTGCTATATTTTCTCCTGTAGAGATACAAGATTACATTTATGACTTTATAAAAACATAGGTCAAAGGTTTACCAAGGGATAATTTCTTTCTTACCAGGAATATCTTGAAGATGAACTTTTTCAAGATTTAGAGGAACTAAATAGTAACCGAAGGATGACAAATGAAAGACTCACAAAATTCCTTAAATAAAGCTTATTCACAGTAAATAAAATTCTTTTCACAGTAAATAAAATTATTAAAATAAAAATGTCTACAATGTAGAATAAAAAATATTAGAACCACCCACGGACTCTAACTCCTATTAGTAAGTATTGCGTTCAGATATCACTATGATTGCCTTTATGCAGAACTTGATGTGAGAAACAGTGAGAAGTATGGAGGTTATTTTCCTTCCTCCAATTCAAGATGCACTACCAATCCAGGAAAAAGTGAGGAGAGTCAGAAAGGAAGAAAGAGAAAGAAGAGAAAGACTGGAGAAATCACTTTCTTGCCTATAGGATAAGAATATAGATAGTGAAAGAAAGGAAGCTTTGCCCCAACTTCAAATCCTGTGCAAAACCATTCCCACCAGCTCACAAATTCATCCACTCTGTTAGGCTTGCTGAGCACATCCATCTAGTTCCAATTTAAATTGTATGTGCTTTATTACAGTAGGCTTTTTCCCAAGCATAAATTAATTCACCAGTTGCATAAAATTGTTCTTATTCACTAAGATCAGTGCATTAGAATAGTCTTTCTGGTAACTTGAGTTATCCTTCACAAGGATAACAGCTCACAATTTTTAAAATAACAATTAAAAAGTGGCCAAAGACACACCAGTCTTGTTATTATGGTCCTGAACAACAACCACCCCGGAGTTGCAAAAGGGTGGGAAAGAAAAGGACAGGGGAAGAGGAAGCAGACACCTGCTGGGCATTATTCTAATGAGGGTTCTCTCTTTGGCAGCAAGCACAGACCAGCTCCTGTTCTGCAGAGCAGTCATCCCCAGGGTGCTGGAGAGGAGAATAGCCAGATGGAGCAGGTGCCCCGCTTTCTCTACTAGCCATTCAGGAAGGGTTTTCATTCGCTTTGTGCCAGGATGTTGGTAGGTCACTAATGAAACCCTAAAGCTGCCACTGCGCAGAAATGAGTCAGTCACAAAGCAAATGAGCCTGGAGTGCCTGCAGACCAGACTGAGGGTATATACCTGAGAAAATATTCTGAGAAATAAAAGCATCTTGGTCTGGAGAGTAGGACAGGGAGCTGGCTATTTAGTCAGGGAGCCGGCCTAAGATATGTCTTCCCCTCCCCTTGCCAACCTCCTGTACTTGGAAGCCTGTCTCCAAATGAATGATGTCATAGAGTAGAGATATGTAAGAGGAAATTGATATCCATCGATCTCAGTAGACCGAGCAATCAACAGCTCCACTGAGCGTCTCTTTCTCACAGAAAAAAAAAAGTCTCCTAAATGCTACCAAAGAGCAATATGCAATGTAATTGCTCTTCCCTGAATGTGAAAAGAGTGTCATGGCAGGAAATTACAGAGGGAGGTTTTTCATGCCCCCCCCACCCACCCATTATGGCTCATGGCATGTGCTCATGTGGAAAGAGCACATGGGATGAGAAATTCAGAGGACCTGAGATTCTCTCCCAGCTCCAGGAAACAAATTATTTCACTTTAACTCTCTGTTTTTCCTTCTGCAAAATAAGGAGATTGACCCAAAGTCTCTTGCTGAAGTAAGGTCCTGTGACTTCATTGTCAGTTATATGGCTGTGCTGGACACCATACTTGGACAACCAGATGTGTCCCCAGATCCTGTGAAGTTTCTACCCTTCATCTGTTAATGACAGTCAGGGTCACAAAGCAAGCGAGTTCCAGAAAAGTAAATCATATTATCTACTGCAAGCAAATGGTTCATCTGAATGTTTCCATTTTAATAAAGTGGGGAGAAAGAGCAATGTCCTTTAAAAAATTAAGAACAGTGTAATAATAAAATTAGGAAAAACACAGAGCTTTCTATACCCATAAAATATTGCGGTGTGGAAACACATGACAGAGAATTGGGGAGGGGTACATTCTACCATATCCTACATTGTCACTATGACTAAGAATTGACTCAATGGTAGTGAGTGATATAAGTAATTTATCAGAAATTACTAAACAAATAAGACTGACAGTCAACAGACTATAAAGAATTTGCAGAATTGAGGTAATGGGAAAAGGTTGGTAAGACTAATTAAACTCACATCCCTGCAATCAGACATCCCTGTCCTCAGTGACTTTGCAAGTCTGGCTAGACCAGCGCAGGTACATGGATACAGTAATGTCTTCTAAAGTGAATAATTCTTCTGGGGAGAGGGGACAGCTGTCCACTAGTTGGTAATGGGACCAGCCCCTTAAGCCTTTCTCTTTGTTCCCTGCTGTATGCTAGTGTGTTGTATTCTTGTCTTGAAGCACTGGGTTGTATCTGGTCCCTCTTGCCCTGTGGAGATATAAATAATCCCCTCCCCTTGGGTGTGTTAGTTCCCTGTTCCCCAGGCTACTCATGTCTTTCCCCACCTCTCTCCTTTTTAGTTGCCTAACACGTATATCCCTGGGTATAGTCTGACACCTGCCATAGTACCCAGACCTCATCCCAGAAATGTATATATGCAGTAGTTTCTTTCCTATGCTCCTTTTTAATTTTTTTAGCTTATTTCAGCAGACTTATTTCAGCAGTCCTTTTGTGCTTGTTTTACTTCGCTTAACATAATTTCTTCAACTTCTTCCTATAAGGCAATGTGCTTCATGTAGTCATCACTGCTTTTTAGGGATGTGCAATACTCCATTGGATGTAAGTACCACAGTGTTTTAATACATTCTTCTGTTTATGGAAATTTGGGTTGCTTCCAACTCCTTGCAATTGTGAACTCTGCTGTGATGAACATTGGAGCACAGATGTCTGGCCATAGTTTGCTTCTTGTCTCTTCAGGGTATATGTCCACTAGGGGGATTACTGGCCCATATGGTAGCTCATTTTCCATCTGTTTTAGATGTTGCCAAATCGATTTCCATAATGACTGTACATATCTATAAGTTACCAGCAGTAGACAAGAGTTCCTACCTCTCCACAGTGCCTCCAACACTTGTTACTTTCTGATTATTTGAATTGGGCTGTCTTTGAGAGTGTTAAGTGGTATCTAATGGTTGCCTTAATTTACATTTCTCTTATGTCTAGAAATCTGGAACATGTTCTAATATATTTATATTATATTTGGCCATTTGAAGTTCTACCCTACTTCTGTTCAGGTCCTTTGCTCACAGTCTTAGTGGACAAATGATTTCTTTTTTTCTTCTTGTAAGCAGAGTATTATAGATTTTAGTAATAAGGTCTTAACTGATGTGCCATTGCTAAAGATGTTTTCACATTGTGTGGTCTTTCTGATTACATGCTTGGTGAATTCTTTGGATGTACACAAGTCTTTTTTTTTTCAAGACTTCTCAATTGGTGCTTCCTCTGTGTTTGTGTCCTTCCCTATTAGTGATAACCTATGTATTCCCTCAGTCAAAGTTCTCACATTTGTTCCAATTCCCAATTGACAGTCAGAATAATTTGGGGGTTTTACCTCTAGATAGTGATCCACCTTGAGTCTATTCTTGTGCATGGTGTGAGGTAAGAGTCTTGCTTCATTTTTCTGAAGACATGCATCCATTTTTTTCAGCAAGAATTATTGAAGAGGGCATTTGCTTCCCATTTGATATTTTTGGGATCTTTATTGAAGATCAATTGTCTTTATACTGATTATTTTATTTCTGGATTTTCATTCCTTTTCCATTGGTCTGAATATCTATCATCATACCAGTACCACACTGTTTTAGCCACTGTGGTTGTATAGTTGTATAGGTGCTAAAGTTGTGTAAAGTTTGTGTTTGGCTATTGTGAAAGTTACCACCTTTTTGATCCCCTCTTCTATGGCATAGTTTATAGCAGCCCAATAGACTTCTGTTTGGTGATCTTGGTACCTGCTACCTTGCCTTATTCCTCTATTGCTTCTAGTACTCCTCTCATGGAACTTTTGGGATTTTCCATATATAAAATCATATCATCTGTGAATAACAATGGTTCCTCCTCTTCCTTCCACAGACAAATACTTTGTTGACTTTTCTTTGCTTTATACTGCTAGTTGGACCTCCAAATTAATGATAAATAGGAGTGGAGACAAGGGACATTCTTGTGTAGTCCCCTTTTCCAGAGTTGATCACATCTTTCTCCCTTGGCTATCACATTGGCTGTTGGTTTTTCATATACAGCTTATATTATATTGAGTAATTTTCCATCCATTCCTGTCTTCTTGAGTGTCTTAAACAGGGATTGGTAATGGTGTTGAGTGGTGTCAGATGCTTTTTCCACATCTATCAATATTATCATGTGGTTCTTATAATACTAATAGTTTTTTGTATGTTGGACCACCCCTGCATTCCTGGTATAAATCTCACTTGGTCATATGCTTGTATTCTGTTGAGCAATATGTTGTTAAGGAGTCTTGCATTGGTGTTCATTAGAGAAATTGGTTTGTGGTTCTCGATTCTTTGAGCTCTCTGCCCAGTTTAGCTATTAGTGCTATACAAGCTTCCTAGAAAGAATTTGGCAGTTTGCCATCTTTTCCTATGTTCTAGAAGAGTTTGTGTAGAATTGGTGTAAGTTCTTCACTGAATGCTTGGTAGAATTCTCCTGTAAAGCTGTTTGATTCAGGGGATTTCTTTTGTTAATAACCTCTTGATAAGCTTATCTATTTCATCTATTGATATGGGTCTGTTGAGTTTCTTGATGTCTATCAGCAATAGTCTAGAAAGGGATTGTTTTCCCATGTCTTCCAAGTTTTTGAACTCTATGGAGTACAGTCCTTCATACTACTGTGTAATTTTACTTTTGATTTCACTAGAGTCCATTGTAATAGCCCCCTCTTTCATTCCTCATCCTTGCTATCAAAATTTGTTCCTTCCTTTCTATGGTTAATTTCACCAGAGATCTGTCAACTCTGTTTATCCTTTTGAAGAACTTTTAGCAGCATTAATTTTTTTCCATGGTTTTTTTTTTATTTTCCCTCTCCTGAGCCTCAGGCCTACCTTTTTTTTCAGCCCTAACTTTTATTATTTCTTTTGCTATTAGTTGGATTGTCTTATTGACTCTGCTCAAGTTGCTGCAAATTTTGTGCCAGCATATCAGTCATAAGTCTCTCTTCCTTTTTTTTATGTGTGCATGTATTGTTATGAAACTTCCTCTGATGACTGCCTTTGCTGTGTCCCATATTCTCATTCTTATTGGTTTCAGAAATTTCATCATTACATCTCTGATCTGAACCAGTACATACTCCTTTTGCAATAGAGAATTATTCATCCTCCAATTGCTTGTTCTTGTTTTCTTCAGCTTCCTTTTGTTGATTTCTGGCCTATGGCACAGTGATCAGAGAAATTTATATGACATCAATGTGCTTAAATTTATGTAGATTCAACTAATGCTCTAGCATGTAGACTCTCTTTGAATATGGACCTTGTGTGCTTGAAAAGAATGTGATTTTTTATTATTTGGGTGAAGAGCTCTGTAGATATCTATCAGTTCAAATCATCTAATTATAGGGTTTAGATCTTTAGCCTCCTGGTTGAATTTCTTTGCCAGTATTCTATCTTTTTCACAGAGTGATGTATTGAAGCCACTATAATTGTTAAGGCTGTGATTTCTTTTTTTATCTTTTGAAGTTTTGTTTGACATATTTCAATGAACATTTGTTTGATGACTAAATGATTAGAATGCTTAGTGGTTCTTGGTCTAATGGTTGCCTTTAGAATTATATAGTGTCCTTCCTTATCTCTTTTTGTGGTTTGCATTTTGAGATCAATTTTTAGCTGAGATTAGGATTGTAACTCCTGCTATTTTTGAATTGCTATTTGCTTGGTGTGTTTTGCTCCAGCCTTTGATTATCAGCATCTTTGTGCCTGTAATCTTGAGGTGTTACTCCTGTATTGAGGGGTTGTGTTTTCTAAGCCAGTCTATTAATTCTGTCCCTTAAGGCCTAAGTTCACGCCATTGATATTTAGGATTATGACAACTAACTGCACTCTTTGGTGGCATTCTATCCCTCTTGTGTTGGGTCTTTTTCTATCTCCATTTCTGTCCCATGGATTATGCATATGTGTGTTTGTGGTGCATTCTTACCTTCTTTCCTTCATTGAGCCAATCTTATCCTGGGGGCTGTTTCCCCTTTGATGATCTCTTGGTGGATGTGTTCTGTGTGGCATTTTCTTGTATCTGCTTGGTGAGTGTTGTTTTTTTGCCCATTCTGGGTCAGCAATGATCTTTTATTGTGCTGGATTCCTTTTGGCATATTCTTTCAGATTTTCCTTGTCAGGGAAGACTCCATCAACTTCGATGGATAATTTGACTGGATAGATTACTCTAAGGTTTGTATTTTTTCTGCAATTTTCAGAATATGGTTTCTTACTCTCTCCTAAAGTGACCAGATTTTAAGCAGGACACCATTGACTGGGGGACAGGAAGGAGGTATTATTGATTAAAAATTTGGTCTATATAGAGCAACAAAAAATTTCATAGAACACAAAAATAGTACTGTAATATATTTATATAATTTAAAAATGCCACGGGACATTGTTATATTGTTAAAAAGCAGGATGTCTGGTCACTTTACTCTCTCCTCTTCTTCATAGTGTCCACTGACAGCATATTCTTATCTGCTTGCCTTTTTATATGATTGCCTGTTTTTCCCTAACTGCTCTCATAATCTTCTGTTTTTCCTCATAGTTAAATAGTTTAACAACTATATGTCTTGGTGACGTCTTCTTGGGATTCAGTCTAGCTGGCATTCTTTCAACCTTCTGGATGGTTGCCTGGTTTTCATTCATTAAGCTAGGGAAGTTTTCCTCCAAGCATTCCATTACTATTTTGGATGTTGCTTTCCTTGATGTGCATTCTTCTGGTAATCCAATTATTCTGATGTTGTTCCTTCTCATAGCATCAGACATAGCTCTGAGTTTTCTTCAGCTTCTCTGGTGGACTTGTTAGACTTTTTCTCATGCCTATCAATTTCTCCTTGTGAGTCCTCGGTTCTCTACCTCCTACATTCACAGGGGGGAGTCTATGAGTTTTCTATTAGTTTTTGTTATCTCATCCCTTACTTCTTATATTTCCCTTTGGTGCATGATCTTTATCTCCTCTATCATTTCACACTTTTTGTAATGTTTCCTTCATGTCTTACATGACACTTAGCTACATTCTGGACACTTCTTTCTGTGGGAGGTCAGTACATGCCTTTTCAGTGACTGCCATTAGGTCCAGAAGGTCCTCTGGTATTGGATTTTGTTTGTTTTCTTGTTGAATATGTAGAAGCAGTTTGCTATCTTTTGGCCAATTTATAGAATGAGGTGCCATTTTCCCAAATGTTTCAGATTGCTGGGATTTCTCTTTGGGAGGTTGGTTTTGGTATTTCTGTAGGCTGCCTGTAGCCAACTGCCTTGTAGTATTATGTTTCACCTTTTTCTTTCTTAGGTTTCCCTCTCACCGAAAAATATGATTGTTTCCTCAGAGCACCGGGTTGATGTAAGTGGGCAGTACAGAAGTTGGATACCCAAAATTGGAAGAATAAAGTCATGAACTGGAGAACTTACAACTTTCATAAGACAATAAGATTAAGGTGCATTGTTCATGTAAGTATAGAATATTTTTGTTTTGTTTTTATAGAATGTTATATTTAAATGAGAGTGGTGCATTTTTGAATTGTATGCCTTTTAGCTTTATCCTGGTAGGTAGAGATATGATTTTATTATGGTTGTGTTAAAAATTATGTATGGCCAAAAAGATTGTGCCTGGCTAGAGTTGTGTAGAGGTGTCAAATTGACAAGGGTGTGTTCTATGGTAGTTGTATAATCTGGTGTCAACTTGTGAGTTGGTGGAGTTTAGACTGTCAATCAGGTCACAGCTTGATGATCTCATTAGGAGGTGCTATGAAAATAGATAACTTGCTGGAGTCAGGACACATGGGTTCCCTGCAAGGTATTCCTATTGACAAGGCACAAAGGGCTGTGCTAAAGCCCTGGAACTGGAGGAGTCACATGGAGACTCCTTCCATCACTGAGATGCTTATGCTGCCATTGATCTACAAGACTTTCCACCCACTGACCTGTGATCTTCCTGCCTTTTGTGCCAGCATTTTTTCATGAGTCTGAAGAATCTATAGATAGATATCAGACATATGGGCTAATTTTGGATTTATGGACTTGATCTGGACTGGGCTGGAATGTTTTCTCAATATTCAATTGCTCTTGTATTTAAAATGCCCGTGAATTTGTTTCTGTAGTCTACCCAGACTAGCACACTTAGGTATTATGTAGAATGATAATATTCACCTGTGCAAGTTACATGGATAAAATTTGGGTATTTTTTCTATGAACCACACCTAATTAATTCAAGAAAGAAGCAGGGCAATAGTCAATCTATATACATTGGTATGAAAATATCAGCTTCCTTTTATTAGGATCTGTTTTGCTTACTTGATTAAATACAATTTCAGCTGATTAATATTTTTATAATCACCTTTGCTTTGAATTATTTATCATAATTTTCATTTTTAACAGATAGTTATTATCTGACATAACCCAAATTTGCTAAGAATCTTTACTTTTCTATAGAAATCTCCAATTGTTAAACAAGCCATTGGATTTAGAACACCAGGTTATGTAAGGTAACAATCTCTTGATGGTTACTTGAGAGGATTAGCACATCTCTCTTATACCTGATCTACATTGAGGTAGTCCTAAAGAGTTGCTTGTTGTGGAAATTTTTAGAAATATTAGGTCACTACAAGTAAAATGATACCACACACCCAAACCATTGTGTTTGTGTATTTGCTTAACTGATCTGTGGTTGATGCAGGCTCTGAGCAAATCAGCTTTTGTCCATGTAAGGAATGACTGCAAGCCTAAAACTTGCCCAACTACAAGGAGGATTCCTGCAGGGTTTATGACATTAGACCTGTTAGAGAGGCAGCCACCATTCACTACATTCCTGAGATGCATAAAAGCCTTTGGAGGCTAGGTATCTTGTCGAGAGGAAATTCCAGAATCAATTTCAACTTCTCTGCTCTGGATAGAAAATAAAAAATTAAGTAGATGGTATTCTCAAACTCCTGTTAAGGATACACAGAGAATAATGTGATACTCCCTTTAAGATGGTTTCTGTTGAATGTTTTCTCATTTTATTATAGACTGTTATTATTGTGAGCCAAGGAATTAGTTATGACTCAAAGTGGCCTGATATGGCAAAGTAGAACTACCCGTAGAGTTCCCTTCAATACAACTTTATTAGGGCAATTCATCAGGTCTTTTCTTCGAGACAGTGATTGTTGGGTCCACGCTAAGAGGATAGTCAGATTTAGAGAAAACAACTGGAAAAGAGAGGAAGAGCAGACAAATATTGGTCCTTAATTCCTGGGTCACCTTGCCATTTTTGTATCCCATCAAATTGCACTTAAATTGCCTGTATAATGCAAATAGTTAGTATGCTCACCTGCTAATTGATAGGTTGATAATTTGAGTCCACCCAGAGATGACTTGGAAAAAAGTCATTAAAACTGACTTCCAAAAAAAAATCAGTCATTGAAAACCCTATGAAACAGTTATACTCTGATACAGATATACTCACCATGAGTCAGAAACTGGATTAAAACTGGTAAATGGTACCTATGCAGGTGCTTAAGGAGGAAGGAATGAAGGAAGGGAGGGAGGGAGGAAGGAAGGGGGAAAAGGAGAAAGCAACCACAGAGAAGTCCATATATCCAAATCACATCTGATCTCTCAAATGTTGCTTGCACTGTTTACTCATTTTTTAAATCATTTTATTGGGGGCTCATACAACTCTTATCATGATCAATACGTATATCAATTGTGTGCAAACCACATTCATATATTTGTGCTGTCATCATTCATTTGGGGGGGGGGGATCACTACCATGGTGGGAGTAGGAAGCCAGCTTTGCTTCTGAGCTGCTGCTAGATTTGAACCGCCAACCCTGTGGGCCGCTGTCCCACCATCATCATTCTTGAAGGATCTTCCTTCTACTTGGGCCCCCACTAATAGCACCCCATATTTCCTCTCCTTCTCCTACCCCCCTCCCCGATGACCCTTAATAATTTACAAATTATCATTATTTTGTCATATTGTACACTGTCCGATGTGTCATTTCACCTACTTCCATGCTGTCTATATGTGACAGTCATGTGCCTATGTTAATTTTATGATTGAAATGTAGGGGTAGAGTCTATCCTGGTAATCTGGAGGCAGCCTTTGAGTAGCCAATGATGCCTCAGTGTGGGCATGGCTTTCTCCTGAGACTTCTGGGTAATCTCATGATATTTCCCTCGTGAAGATGAGAAGCTATCTTCCCCAGTTGTTGGGAGTTAGTCTAAGAGATGATGAAATCACGGACAAGACAAATGGCAGCGTCTGAGAAGCCAGAGGAGAAACCACAAGATTTTGCCCTGATGGAGCAAAACCTCTTGAAGCTGGAGAGGCCATGTGGGGACCCCTGCCAGCGATGAGTTGCTTCGGCCACCACTGGATGCTGTTGCTGGACCCTGAGCCCTGGAAGCGAGGAGCTATGAGGGGATCCCTGACAGCGCCAGGACTCTGAACCCACTAACCTGTGACTTCGTGAGTCAGAAGGAGACTTCATAGACTGATATCGGACATATGGGTTAATATCAGACTTATGACTTTGTACTGGACTGGATTGGGATGCTTTCTTAATGTCCTATTTCTTTTATGTATAAACCTTTTCACTATATCCATATACGTTTCTATGAAATTTGCTCTTCTAGTCTACCTGGACTAACACACTATGCCCCATGAAGGAGATTATATGTAAATCCCTGCAATTGATTCTCCCTTTCTACTTCACCTTCCTCTACCCTTCCAGTATCATCACTCTCACTACTGGTGCCGAAGGGATCATCTGTCCTGAATTCCGGCATATTTCTGGTTCCAGTGTGCATCCAGTGGTCTAGCTGAATTTGTAAGGTAGAATTGGGATCAAGATAGTGGGTGGGAGGAAGCATTTAAGAACTAAGGGGAAATGGGCTGAGACCTGGTGGCATAGTGGTTGTGTAGGGGACTGTGGCTCACAGGGTTGGCAGCACAAATCCAGCAGCAACTCTCCAGGAGCAAGGCTGGGCCTCCTACACCAACCAGGGCAGTGATGCCCACCCACACACACAAAGAACTAGGGGAAAGTTGCATATTTCATTGTTGCTACAATGGAACAATCTGGTGTGCTTCTTCCATTTGGGCTTTGTTGCTTCTGAGCTCAATGACTGCTTGTTTACTGTCAAACCTTTAAGACCCCAGACACTATCTCTCTTCTTATCCAGGCATCATCAGCTTACTTCACGACATTTCCTCATGCACACATTTGTCATCAGCAATCATATCAGGAAGTTGGGCACACAATGTTATGGTTTTTAGTTCTTTGAAGTCTGATGATCTCTTTGACACCTCATGGTCACTCAAGCTGCTGTGCTTCTTCCATGTGGGCATTTTTGATTCTGAGCTAGTTGGATGCTTGTTTACTTTCAAGTCTTTAAGACCCCAGACACTAAATCTTCTAATAGTCAGGCACCATCAGCTTTCCTCGCTGCTTTTGCTTATGCACACATTTGTCTTCAGTGATCGTGTCCAGAAGGTGAGAATCATGGAATGCCAATTTAATAGACAAAGGTTTCTTGCATTAAGGCAGTACTGGAGTGGAGGCCCAATGCTCATCTACTGTCTTAATACTATCCCTATAAGTATATGCATGTAGATTTATTTCCCCATCATATAGAAGTATATGCACCTATGTACATGGCTGTATTTAGACCTCTATAAGGGTCTTTTGCCCCCCAGTTCTTTCCTCTATTTCCTTTTACTTTCCTCTTGTCCCACTCTCATGCTCAGCCTCCAATTGGGTTTCAGTATTTTCGCTCTGTTACATTATTCTTGATCAATCCCTATCAGGCCTCTCACACCCACCTTCTCATTGATTTTGAATCACTTGTTGTTCCCTTATCCATGGGTTGGTCAACACCACTTCTTTTCCTCCTCCCCATTTCCCATGACCCCCCACCCCCACCCTGGAACCATCAGTACTATTGTTTTCTCCTCCAGACTGTTCATCCTGCCTATCATAACTAGAGAGACCTGCAGATCCAAGAATAGGTATGCCACCCAAATAAAACAAGGATCCTAAGTTCAAGTGGCCAAAGAAAATAAAGTGAAGATAACAACAACAACAAACTCCAATGTCCAAAATACATATATAAATAAGGTAAAAATAAAAATAGTAACAAAATTAAAATATATAAAGAGTCTAAGTTCTGTTCATTGACCTCCAGGAGGGTCCCCTGGTTGAGTCCAGTGGGGTACCACATCTGGCACTGTTTGTTCATATTCCCATTTTTTTCATAACTGAATAATTGAAATCCAAAATCTTGAGTCAGATTTAGTTTAAAGTAAATGGACTCTACCTTAAGCATTTGTGACTCAGTCAGTACTAGAGGTAGATTTGCAGTTTTATTTTCTAAGGCACCCTTGTCTATTGTGGGCTACAAATTAAATTGCTAACTATAAGGTGGAAAATTCAAAACCACCAGCTATTCCCACTGCATGGAAGTGTTCTGCTCCCACAAAATTTAACAGTCTTGGAAGTTCACAGGGGTAGTTCTCTGGTCTATAGACTCATTATGGCAGTAGATTTGGTTTGAGTTTTGAGATTATTGGATTAACTTGTGTACTTTAATAACAAATTTTCATTATCTTAATACACATTCACATTCTTCTACATGCTGGAGATGCCAGATGAAAGAAAATTCTAGACATGTAAGCTCACTGACTGAATACTGAGGCCATGACCAAGTGTGGAGCTATTGTAAAAAAAGCACAATTTCCATCATCACCCGACTTGATGTTTCTAACATTTGTCTTTGAAACACTCTAGTCGAGTCAATGTCTGAATCCTACTCTTTTTCCATTGGACATGTCTCTTCTATGCCCATTAGAAATGAGCTGACTAAGAAATGCAACATTATTATGCAAACCTCATGAAGACAAGAACTAAGACTCTTTTACTTTCACATGCATCTCTATGGAGGCTAGAATGACTGCTTGGTGTCACAAAAAGACTTTGTTTCTATTCCTGATGATTACAGGAAACTTCAGAAAGTCAGGATCTCTCCAAACTTTTGTTTCCTTAAATGTAAAATAGAATAATTAGAATTGATAGGCTTGAAGCCCTTTTTAACTTTCCATGACTGGTTATTTAACACTAAAGAAATGTTCATTACTCAACTAGAAGGAATTTCTGGCACCTAGCAGTATGTTTTGAAGGAAGTATAGCGAGGTAGTGTAATTTGGCTTTTGAAGTGCCCTGAAGAATCAGAGACATGCTTTTAGAATAAATATCTACTTTGAAACAAGTGACATCAAATTAAGAGCTCTTAGGAATCATAGCTAAACAAAAAGGAAACTACAGTGGGCTCAATTATCCCAAGGCAGATAGAAAAGAGAACTGAAATTTTGAGAGAGATGAGGAAAAAAAGAATGATGCATTCTACTTTTTTAAAAGCATTGGGTTTTTCTTTGAAATATAAAGAGGTCCGGAGCCCGGGGGTAAGTGGTTGAGTGCGGGACCGCAGCCCGTGTGCTTAGCAGTTCAAATTCAGCGGTGGTTCTCAGGGGCAGCACTGGGTAACACCTATGACCACCAGAGACAGTGATGACCCCCCCCCAAAAAAAAAACCTAAAAACAAAAAACCAAAGAAATATGAAGAGTTCTATCCTGGGAAATGGAAACAGCAAATTTCAGCAAATGGGCACTGGAGTTGGAGCATGAAAATCTAGGTCCTAGGACCTGCCATAGTACTCAAAATTGATTACATTAGGCAAGTCTCTGACCCCATTTTCTTACCCATAAAATTAAGTGGTCAATTCATATGCTGTAGGAGTATTATTATTCAGTCTCATGGTTATATATTCATATTTACATAAATATATATTTATATGTGTTAGTCCAGGTTGAATAGAGAAACAATTTCATAGGCACTTATGTGTGTATAAGAAAGAGTTTAATAAAAAAAGAGCAATTGTATACAGAGAAAACATCTCAATCCATCCAGATCAAGTTCATAGTCTGATAATAGTCCATATATCCAATACTAGTTCATAAATTCTGCTTTAAACTTATGCAGCCATGCAATGATGCCAAATGCAGGAGGATCACAGGCCAGTGGTTGGAAAGTTTTATAGATCCAGTGGTGGTATAGGCTTCTCAGTATTGGTATGGCTCTTCCAGCTCCAGGGTTCTGGCTCCATCTGTGTTTCCATGTGACTTGTCAACTGGAAAGTCAAGCAGAGATAATGTTTGTTCTGCCTCCATGGTGGAAGAAAAAGCAGAGCGTGTATGCCTGGCCTCCAGTGAGCTATTTATCTCTGCAGTGCTTCCAGTTGAGGTAATCAAGCTGTGACCTGATTGACAGGAGACTAAACTCCACCCCTTCCCTCTTAACAGTTTTAGGTAGACATAAGATTGTGTAACTACCACATTACATGAATATCATATGAGTATATTTATTTATTTTAGGAAGTTTGTAAATTAGAGGGAAACTATGAGGGTTTCTACTCCTTTAAAGAGTTGTAATTTAGGCTGAGCCCCGGTGGTGTAGTGGTTGTGCGCAGGACTGCGGCCCACTAGGACGGAGGCTCAATTCCAGCAGTGGGGCTGGGCCTCCTGCTCCCACCACCAGAGGGCAGTGATGCCCCCCCCCCAAAAAAAAAAAAACAAGAGTTGTAATCTTAGAAACCCACAGGGATAGTTCTAGCCTGTGTTTGGATTGCTATGATTCAGAGTTGACTAGATGATAGAGTACACTCCACGAAATATCACAATATTCCAGAAACCTTACACTCCCATTTAGAAATGTTAATCATTCAAGAACTCATAATTCTAATTTCAGTCTATATTATAAGCACCTAATCCCTATACTTAGAGAAATCCAGGAACCACAGATAAATTTATTTGATATTAAGTACCTATATTCATAAGAAAGGAAAACTGTTGGCATAATGCATTAAACACTGGACTGCTAACCACAAGGTCAGAAGATCGAATCTATCCATTGCTCCACAAGAGCAAGATGAGACTCTCTCCTCCTACAAGATTTAAAGTCTTAGAAATCCACTGTGTCTAATAGGGCTGCAGTGAGTCAGAGTTAACTCGATGGCATGGAGTGTTTATATGGACATGAAATGTGTTAGAAATACAAAAAATACAGCATAGAGACTTTTGTCCTCCAAAAAGTATGAGAGCTACATCCACGATAAGAACAATTGATTTAGCAATTCAACTCTCTGTGAGTGTTCAGCAGTTTATGTGGGCACCGCAAGAGTCAAAACTTTTCATCGGAGATGCAGCAGTGAAAGAACCAAAGTCAAGTAAGATACAATTGAAATTTGGAAGAAGGAGGAAACAACTTGTTAATAGTATTAGGAAAGGCCTAGAAAAGATGAAATGTGAAATTGGGGATAGTTGGTGGACTGAGTTTAACTGAAACAGGGAAAGAAGGGGAAACTATAGAACGATTAGGTGACATTTTAAAAATGATTATAAAACTGCAATGTGTACTTGACTTTTCTAGAAGTGTAAGTGCTCTGATTGGACTGGAATTTTGAATACATATAGAGTAAAATATCAATCACCACTTGTCTGTCAGTTCGTCTTACTGTGATGGTTTGTGTGTTCCTATGCTGCTGGAAATTGTCACTGGTATTTTAAGTGCCAGTGGGGTGCCCCAAATGAACAGGTATCAGCAGAGCTTCCACTAAAAGACTATGAACAAGGAACATGCTGCATATTTCAAAGGAATTAACCACCAAAAACCCTATGATAGAATTGAAACATTGTCAGTTACTAAAAATGTAATGAATGAAATCAGAATAATGTCAGAGACAGTGCCAGAAGGTGAGCCCTTTTGATCAGAACGACTCATACAAAACATGATTGAGGAAGAGCCACCTTCTCAAGGAGGAATCATTCCTCATAACGCAGATGGAGTAAAGCCTTCAGGAACTTCATTTGCTTGTGAGGCACAATGCAAAATAAGAAGAAACAGCTGCAAAAACTACTAATTATTGGAACTAGAGATGCATAAAGTATGAATCAAATAACTGAAATTGTTAAAAATGAAATAGAACTTTAAAAGATCAATATTCTAGGCATTAAAAAGCTGAAACACATTTTGAATTTGAAAATTATGAGGTTTACTATTCTGGGAATGACTTAATCAAAAGTAATGGTACTGTATTCATTATCATAAAAGACACTTCAAGATCTATTTTGAAGTATAATCATCTGTGATAAGATAATGTCTCTCCGAATATAAAGAAATCCAGTCCACACAGGTATTGTTCAAATTTGTGCACCATAGGGCTGAGCCCCGGTGGCGTAGTGGTTGTGCGCAGGACTGCGGCCCACTGGTTGGAGGTTCAAATCCAGCAGCAAGGCTGGGCCTCTTACTCCCACCACCAGAGGGCAGTGATGCCCCCCAAAAAACAAAAAAAAAATTGTGCACCAACCACTAAAACAAATGATGTGTAAATCGAAGTATTCTACCAATGTATTCAGTCAGAAATTGATCAAACCAGGAGAGTTGCACTGATAATTATTGGTGATTAGAACACAAAAGTTGAAAACAAAGAGGAAAGGAGCAATAATTATAAAATATGGTTTTGTTGATAAAAATAAAGATGCAGAATGCATGACAGAATTTTGCAAGATCAATGATTAGTTCCTAATAAATAATTTCTTCAGCAGGACAAATGGCAACTCTGTACACAGGGGACATCAAAAGAGACCCTGAAATTTGCTCTCCAGTATATGTTAGCTAAGGCAAATGGGAAAAAATGATGGAGTCAACTGAATAGGAAGCTTCATGGACAACTCAAGAAGACAAAGGAAAATATTAAACAGAAATATGCAAAGATACAGAGTTAGGAAATGAAAAACAAGACACAGTTAGCATATCTTAAACTGAAAGACTGAAAAAAAATTCACAACTCAAGTTGCATGGGAATACACCGTCACTGTACCAAAAAGCACTAACAATTTCAATAGGTAGCATCAGAACATGAATCAATGTTTCTGAAGGAAGAAATGGAAGCTGCACCGAAAGCACTAGCCCCAAACAAAGCTAGAGGAATTGGTGAAATGCCAACTGAAATGTTTCAACAGGTTTATGGAGCACTGGGAACACTTACTAGACCACGCAAGGGCTTTTGAATAATAATCAGTTGGCCACCTGACTGTAAGAAATCCATATTTATACCCATTCTAAAGAAAGAGAACCTAACAGAATGTTCAAATTATAAAATAATGTCATTCGTGTCACATGCTTGCTGAAGATCATTCCAAAAAAAAGTTACAGGAATATATTGACATAGAACTGCCAGAGGTTTAGGCAGGACTTAGAACAGGATGTGGAACACAGGATACCACTGCTGATATCAGAAGGATCTTGGCTAAAAGCAGAGAATACCAGGAAGAGTTTCACTTGTGTTTTACTGACTATGTCAAGGTATTCGACTGTGTGGACCATAACAAACTGTTGATAACTTTCAGAAGCATGGGGATTCTAGAATACTTCATTGTGATCCTGCATGGATAAAGAGACAGTTATGCGAACAGAACAAAGGAATATTGCATGGTTTCAAGTCAGGAAAGGTATGCATCAGGATTGTAAGCCCTCTCCATATTCATTCAATCTGTATGCAGAGAAAATAAGTAGAGAAGGTGGATTATATGAAGAAGAGTGTAGCATCAGGATTGGAAGAAGACTTATCAAAAACCCACGGGTATGCAGATGACACACTATTGTTTGCTGAAAATTAGGAGGACTTGAAGCCCTTGCTGAAGAAGATCAAGGATTGCATAGTTTGGTGTGGATTACAACTCAATATAAAGAAAATAAAAATCCTCAGCACTGGACTAGAGGGAGTAACGTGATCAATGTTGAAAAAATTGAAATTGTCAAGACTTTTTTATTTCTTGGATCCACAATCCATGCTAGTCGAAACACCCATGAAGAAGTCAATTGACACATTACACTTAGTAAATCTGGTGCACAAGACTTCTTTAAAGTTTTGAAAAAGCAAGGACTTTACATGGAAGACCCAGGTAAAGTTTGGGTAGCTTCAATTGCCACATACGCCTGTGAAAGTTGGAAATTAAACAAGGAAGATGGATACATTTGAACTATGGAGTTGACAAAGAATATCGAAAGTACCATGGGCGACCAAAAGAACAAGCAAACCTGTGCAGGGAGGAGTCCAGCCAGAATGCTCCTGAGAGGCACGGACTGTGAGACTTGACCTCATACTTTGGACATGTCATCATGTCCCTGGCAAAGGGCACCATATTTGGTAAAGTGGATGGGCATCAAATAAGAGGCAAGTCTTCAACAAGATGGGTTGACACAAAGGCTTCACCCATATCCTCCAACCTGAGAACAATTGTGAGGCTGGTGAAGGACTTTGCAGCACTTCACTCTGTTGTAAATAGGGTCACTTCGAGTTGGAACCAATTTGATGGCACCCGACAGCAACAACTTAAGTGCAATAATATTGTAAGCAGCAAGAAAAAATATCTTCAAAACTCTATACTATATTACATATTAATCAATGGGATTGAAAAGTGACTAACATAAGACATAAAAGACCATTTTGAAATACAGGCTGTTGAGTTTATTTCTCCATTTTGTTCAACATCCTCAATTTCTTCAGACACCAAATCTTTCAGGTTTCAATTCAATGGTTTATGTATTGTTTAAGAATATGAATTCTGACTTTCTATGACTTGGATATTAATTATGTTCTGTCAGTGGCTATCTTTGCAACCTTAAACAAGTCAGTCCCTAAGCCTAATTCACCTCATCTTTAACATGAAGTAATAATACCAACTTTTTGAGATTATGGAAAAGACTCAAAGAAGTAATACACTTAACCATTTAGAAAATGCATTCCAAATAGTATAAGGGTTCAGTAAAGCTTAACTGTTACTTTTATTAATGTTATTTATTTTGTCTACATTTGAAGGTTCCATGGTGGTGCTGTTGGGTAAGCATTATACTGCAAACAAAACAATCAAGAAACCCACCAGCTGCCCTGAGGGATAAGCATACGGTTATCTCGCCCCATAACTATTTACACCCCCAGGAACCCTCTTTAGGGTCACTTTGAGTTACATTTGCTTCAATGGCAGCAGGTTTCAGTTGGTTAGATTTTCCAATCTTTTTGGTAAACATAATAAAAAAGAGGAGCTAATAAGTAAAGCTCATCAATCTCTAGAACATCAACAATAGAGAGGGCATATCATTCCTACAAATACAAAATATTTACAACCAACGTTGCACTTATACACACAATAAACAACAGACTCTCCATGCTTGTCTGCAACACTGATCTAGTCCTCTTCTTCTCCTGGCTGGTCCCATGGTTTGTCAATTTCCTGATGGAAAAGAGAAAGAAACTTAAATGGAAGCAAAACAGAAAAACTATCAGTGACCTAGCAGTAGTGAGGTAGTTGAAGAACCCGGACAGAAACACAGGAGCCCTCCATGTTTATCCTATTTAATTATTCCTCCATTCTTCAGAGCAAAGATAACACCCAACCTTTCTTGGAAGCAGCACGTTTTCTTTCAGGCTGTATTTCTTTTATTCTGGAAACAACCATTAAAATTTGAGGCAAGAGTCAGACACAATGTCTATCTGGTTGCTATTAGTATTTTGGAAATTCCAAATGAAACACTTCTAGTTAGCAACTAAAAGTGTTGATCAGAAAATAGTTTCCTAGCCAAAATATAAACTGGAGGTATCCAAATGACCTGGCATTCAAGTACTATAATTCAGGATCATGTCAGTAGAATTGGACTAATTTGGTATTTGCTATAACAAAGTCATGTATGACCTTGACTTATTATTGTACAGAGTAGCACTGTACATGTGGGGTAAAGCATTCACCTTGAAGTTTTTGGCATGTGAAAGACAGCTATTACATGTGACATTACCAATGTGAATCTAAAGTAGCTTTGTTCTAATATCCTAATCGACTGGAGTGGCTGGTAATCTAATAAGTAACTAGTCTCAGAGTCATTCTTGCACTTCATTTACGAAGTGAGAATCTACTCCCTTCATGAAAATATGTGAAAGCATTCAGATATAAATTGCTGAAATAATTACAAGAAAATTTCACTGCACACATACAAGTTATGTTGACATGGAAGAATATCTCCCCATCAGTCTGAGTAAACTATTACATAACAGCTGAGCTATAATAAAATCCTGATTCCAAATCAAATAAGTCTCCCAGACTCCTAAAATGAGTCACCAACAGCTTTATAAACATACAAAATACTTGACAAGGAAGTCTCTGATAATTTTTTAGTAATTATGTCTGCAAATTGTTCCTTGCTGACATCACCATTAGAAATGGTTTCCCATAAGTTCACATTGCCTCTTCACATCTGTTCATTAATCACTAATTCTTTGAATGTTTCTATCACTATTATGTAATTCACAGGGTTTACATGATTCCATGGCACTCTCCTCAGCATAATGTTTATTTAGTTGAATTGGTGTGATCAAAGGAAATAAAATCAAAGTCTTGTGTTTCTTGCAATGTTTTTAGTACATAGTCACAAGATGAACATACCTTTAACCTAAAATTGGATTTCACAAATAAATATGACATTACTTCTTAACATCTCAAAAAAACTACAAGGAAGAGAGAAGAGAAAAGGGTTGCGGGTGGGGTGTCACTGAGTTGACATATTTTGTGTTAAAAGACATTTCAAAATACTGGCGTCATCCCTCTTTGTGTTGGACTTAGAATTCAACGTTCTGCTCTGAAATGTGATTCATGAACCAGTACTGGACCAATTAGGAGTATCAGCTGCTGAATTCCATATACAGTATTTTCTGTCGGTGTGTACAGGAAAGAATAAGTAATATGTAAAGCAGCTATGATGCTCTAGAACAAAGAGAGAGCAGTCATATATTGAACTTATGGCTACATTCCCGGAAGGAGGCCTATGAGGCAAAAAAAAAATGTGTCTGAGATCTAGAAAAGTAATTGAGAGCCAGAGGACTTCTTGGCCTAGGTTGGACCATTATAGTGGAAGTGACCCAGCATAAACTAAGTCCTTGATCTCTGTGACTGTATTCATCCAGTGATAAACACTGGCTCCCTGGAAGCCTGAGAAAGCACAATAGTTAGAGTTGTTCAGAATGTGTCTAAATGGAATCTGGATTTCTCCCTAAATGACCTGTATAGTTGGTATGCCAGAAGTTTGCCACTGGAATGCCGCTGGAATGAAGATGCTTGAACAAGCAAAGGAATAAGCCCAGTACTTCCTAGTGAACATGACATGGCTATCTTCATCAGGCCTGAACCTTTCAGTTTAATTTTTAGAATAATTATGTCGGAAATGGAAAAAAAGTATTTTCTCTGGGAAAACAAAAGTTCTAGATGTAGGCTATAGCTTAGTACAAAAGAAAAGTTATCATTACAGCTCTATGACATGGCAATGGGCTGACTGTCAAAAGGAGGAGGCAGTCAAGCTAGGCAGCTACTCTAAAACAGAAGCCCTAAGATGAATTGAAACAGATAGAGATGGTACTCCTGGAACCCTGAGCTTCAAACAAAGGGCTATAAAGTAGAATACATATTCATTATAAAAGGACGTTAAACTGAAATGCTGAACAGAGAGACAGATGGATTGGTGAATATATAGCGAGCCTGATATAGCAAGCATGGCCATTCTGAATTATTATAAGGAGCATTTTAATCAAAGCAAGGACAAGGGAAACATTTTCACTTTCCCATGGCTGTACCAGCACACCCACATGTGTCTGGTACCCAAAAGATGTGGTCTCCATCTGACCCCCACCACACACCCTCTTGGTGACCAAAAGTGTGGAGATCCCCTCCTCAATCCACCCAGAGGTCAGTGTCGGTTCCCCTAGTGGGCGGTCCTGGCTTCATCACCCCTTTTCCAGGCCAGCCTGCACTCTGAACCGATACCAGGTGTGTGTGCCCTCGCCCATCCCTGCATCCCTCACACACTTGAGGGTTTTCCCTAGGGCTGTCCTTGTACTCTGTGTTCAACCTCTCAACACTTTTTTTTGGCATTGTTTCTGAGCAGGAAGAAAAGTTGCATGGTCGCACTCTATTCTCTTAATTGGCCATCACACACACAAAAAATGAAGTTCTAGCAAAACTGCTTTTTCAAAAAATTCCACTGTGACCAGTGTGTGTGTGTGTGTGGGGGGGCATCACCCCTCATACATGCAAGAGCTTGACAAGCTCCCTGAAGAACAGAATCTACAAGAATATTACCAAAACAACCATAATCAAACTTTCCTAAATCAAAGACAGAGAATGAATTCGGTATCCAACTTGGGATAAAAGAAAAAAATATCTACAGGAGGACAAATAAAATGAAGCAGTGCATATCTAGTAGACATCACATAGGAAATAGGCATGACATACACAAACGCTGAAGGGGGAAAAGTGCCTTAATGCAACAAAGAATTCTCGATCCAGAAGAGTTGACCCTCAGTATAATGATAAAATTGGAACATATTCAGATGAAAGGAAACTAAACAAAGTTGTGAAAATGTGATCGAGCTTACAAGAAATATTAAAAGGTGTTCTTCAAACACCTAGTCAAAATTGGCAGACAGCAATCTGAGATTGAGAGGAGAGAAAATGTCATTGAAAAATTGATCCAAATACGCTGTTATTAGGTGCTGTCAGGTGGATTCGGACCCATAGTGACCCTTTGCACAAAAAAGGGAAACACTGCTGGGCCCTGCATGGTCCTCACCATCATTTCTGTGGTTTAGCTCATTTGTGCGACCACTTTTCAAGCCATCTTATTTTCAGTTTTCTCTTTTTTTGCTGTCCTTCCACTTTATTAAACATGATTTCCTCTGCCTGGCATCAGCCTCTCCTGACAATATTACAAAGTAAATGAGACAAACTCTTACTATACACACATCTATGGATTATTGCAGCTGTGCTTCAGGTTAGCAATTCTTGTATTGCACTCTGAAATAGATCCTATACATGTCCAATTTCTTTTTCTCCATAGCATTTTAAACGCCATACCATTCACTAAACTGGAAATCCATCAAGAGAATCCATATTATGCCCTGTGAGGGATGATTCATAATATTCTGTTATAAAATGATAAGGATGCTTCTAAAGTGGACCAGAGACATATATAAACCCTATATAAATAAATGAATCTTGGGCTCACACTTAATTCTAGCCCCAATCTAAGAACAATTTGTTTGTATGACATGGCCCCGCTAGATTCTTGCCATAATGAAGAGGTCACTGAAGATGTGGGTGCTATCATGAAGTATGGTGAAGAAACTAGATAATGCCCAGCTCTCAGAAAAAAAACAGCACATGCAATCTAAAAGACTTGTCTTTAAACAAGCAGCCATCTAAGTGAGGCATCAACTAAGTCCGCATGGAAAAAGCACATCAACCTGAATTATCCAAGGATGGCGAATGAGACAATCCAAATCCAGAGAGACAACAGTATGAGAGTTTAATTTCGGAATGTTCAGTTTGCACAAAGCAGGGATAACCTTCCTATCAGACAAAGATAACTGTAAAGTGGATCATTGCAGAAGTTGGTAGACTAAAATGCAATTTTTTATATCCCTTTCGACCCATTTTAATGTTCTTTCAATTTGTAGTACTTTCTCTTTTATTTTTGATCAAAATTTTTCTCTTTTGTCTTGTCATTGTTGTTCTGTTTTTTGTTTTGCTTGTGTTTTATATGATTTGGGGCATGTACAATCCAGAATAGGTAAAACGATAGAGATCATAACTGAATTAGTAATTACCTAGAAGCATGGCAGGGGAGGATGAGGAGAAATGAGGAGCTAACAACGAGTATAAGAAGAAAATCAATTCTGAAACTGATTGTGGTGATAATTGTACAACTCTTCTTAATGTGATTCAACAATTGAATTGTAATGCAGATTATGTCAATAAATTATTATTTTTAAATGTCCATTTATATATTCTCTACAAGAGAAAAAAAAGGGAAAAAATCAAAGGTAAAAAAGATATACATCAAAGAAATGGCAATGAAAAACAAGCAGCATGGCAATTTTAATTTAGGGTAAGATAGACTTTAAGGCAAAACTACCATGAGAGTAAAGGAATTACATCATATAATGATTAAGGGGTCAATTGAACAAGAGGACATAGCCATAGTAAAGATCATAAAAATAGCCATCATAAAAGCCTCAAAAACCATAAATCAAACCTTAACAGAAATAGACAACTACGTATTAAAATTAGGAGACCAGTGTAAACCACTTACAATAAAAATAGAACAAATAAAAATAAACTCAAAAGAAAAATATAGATACAATTGATCAACTTTACCTCATAGACATATATGAGAGATCTTTTTTTTATTTTTTGAGAGATCTTAACATTTTTATGGAAAATTTAAATTAGATGATAATAAAATTATCCATGAATTTTCTGAAGTCCCATCATACAAAACACTTTACCCAACAAAATCATAGTATACATTCTTTTCCAGTGTATATGAACAGGCTCCAGAATAAATAATATTTTAGGCCACAAAGCAAAGTTCAAAAAGTTTTAAACCAAAAGATCAAAGAATCTTCTGCAATCACAATGCTATAAAACTTGAAATCAAGTAGAACAAATTTAAAACATCGAAACTAAATAACATTCTTTTTAAAAATTATTTTTAACAGAAGAAATAAAAGATGAATTTAAAATATCTTGAATGGCACAAGAATGAAAATACAGCATACCAAAGTGCTGGAGAAGCAGCAAAATCAGTGCTCAGAGTACAATTTCAAGCAAGCAGCAAAAACTACAAAAAAACCAAATCCAAACCATTTACCCAATAATTTGCAAAGGGACCTTAATAAAAAAAAAACCTCTTACTGCATTCACCAAAGGAATGAAATATTAGATATTAGAGCTGAAAAAACTGTGAGACAGAAAAATAGTAGAAAGAATTATCAATATTAGACATTGAGTTTTTGAAAGGATTAATAAAATTGACAAACTACTGAAAATTTTGACCATGGAAAAGTAAAAAATAACATGAATTAGAAGTGAAATACATGAAGTCACAACAGAACCTAATGGAATAAAAAAGATAACAAAATATTATGGAGAATTTACTCCAACAAATTTGAAATTTAATAAAAAATAGACAAATTCCTAGAAATTCACTAACTACTCAAACTAACAACAGCTGGTGTACACATTTTTAATTGGGCTGTAAAGGTAAAAAAAAAAAATTAAACAAGTCATCCAGAAAAATTGACCCTGATAACTTCATTGGCAAATTCTACCAAACACCCAGGGAATGCCTGATACTGTATCTACTCAAATTATTTCAGAACACAGAAAAGAATAGAATAATCCCAAATTTATTCTATATAGCAAATATAGCCAGTAAGAAAAAATTATGGACCGATATGTCTCATTAACATAGACAGAACAAGTTTTAAAACATCTTACGCAACGGAATTCAAAAATGGTTTTAAAAAAAAGCATATTCTGGGCTGAGCCCTGGTGGCATAGTGGTTGTGCACGGGACTGCGGCCCACTGGGACAGAGGTTCAATTCCAGCAGTGGGGCTGGGCCTTCTACTCCCACCGCCGGAGAGCAGTGATGCAAAAAAAAAAAAAAAAGCATATTCTGACCCAATGGAACTCCTACCAGATATGTTAAGATGGAGATGCAGCAGAGTATTTGGTTGCCAAGTAAAAAGTCAGCAGTTGAAGTTCACTAGCTGCTTTGCAGAAGAAAGATAAAGCTGTTTGTTCCCACAGATCCAAAGGAGAGTTCTGCTCTGCGTCACGATCAACTCAATGACTGTGTGTTTTCATGCAGGAATACTTCAAGATTAGAAAAGCAACCAACATATTTCACCACAGACATAGGGCAAACAGAGCCACATGACCACATTCATTGACCCAGGAAAACTATGTGACAAAATCCAACACCCATTCCTAATAAAATTGTTCAACAAAATAGAAGATATATTTCTCAATAGAATTAAGGGTAAATACAAAACCAACAGCTTGCATATATGTCAAAAACAGAAAATCAAAGTCCTTGAGAACAGAAACCTGACAAAAGTGCTCTTTGTTACCAATACGATTCGGTATTGTACAAGAAGTCTTAGCCCAATTAGGTCAGTCAAGGAAAGTTACAGGCATCCAAATTTTCAAAGAAAATTTAAGCTATTTGCAGGTGATATAATGTGATATATAGAAAGTCTCAAAGATATCCAGAAAATTGTTAGTACTAATTAGAAAATTTTTAGCAAGGTGGCAGGAAACAACGTCAGCAAAAAAAAAAAATTAGTTGTTAGTTTACTAACAAACTGAGCTCTGCTAAGTAAGTCAAGAGTAAAAAGCACCAGACTAAATGCTACTGAAGTTAATAAGAGACTGGAACTCTTGTACCCTGCTGGTGGGATTTCAAAATAGTACACCACTGTAGAAAACAGCACAGCGATTCCTTAAAACAAGAAATAGAAATACCAGATTGCGCAGCAATCTGAATAAAATATATAGAGAGAATGTACATATTTATATACAAGGGAAATAAAACTGTGAAACAGATAAATGTTGTGGTAGTTACATAATATGGTGCTAATTTGAGAGGATTAAGAGTGAAGGGGTGGAGTCTAGCCAATTAACCAAGATATAACCAATGAGGCCTCTGTGTGGGCATGGCCTTCTTCTGAGAATTCTGGGAACTCCGGTATTTTCCTCCTTGGAGGCAGGAGACACTTGTCTCCACTCACTTTCTTGGAAACTCTCTACTGACAAGGATGGCTCCCTGTGTGACATCCCAGAGGAGAAGCCACATGGCAAATCCTGATAAAGTCCTGGGCATTGGAGAAGCCACATGGAGAGCCCAGCCAGCGCTGAAACTCTTACACCTCCGTGAGGACCAAAGAGTTCCTACTCATCGGCCTGTGATCTCCCTGCTTTCAGTGTCATTGCATGCAGTTCATGAGTCTGAAGAGGACTTTATAGATTTGTATCAGACAAATGGGCTAATATTGGATTTATGGACCTAATCTGTACTGGACTAGGACATTTTGTCAAAATTCAATTGCTCTTGTGTATATAACCTCTCTCATATATACATATGGGTGTCTATGAATTTGTTTCTCTAGTCTACCTGGACTGACACAGATATTCACCCATATTTATCACAGTACTATTCACAAATAACTAAAAGGATTGAAGCAGCCTAACTGCTTATCAACGAGTGAATGGAAAATAAATGCCACACAGCATGCAAGAATAACAGTGCATCTTGAAAAACATTCACATGAATGAACCTAGAGGACGTAAGTTGAGTGAAATTTTTGTTGTTGTTGCTGTTGTTTTGTTTTTGTTTTGGGGGCATCACTGCCCCCAGTGGTGGGAGTAAGAGGCCCAGCCTTGCTGCTGATTTGAACCTCCAACCCAGTGGGCCGCAGTTCCGTGCACAACCACTATGCCACCAGGGCTCAGCTGAGTGAAATTTGTTAATCATAAAAGGACAGATATTTTATTAAACCACAGGTGTATAGTCATGAAAAGTTTTACAGATAGAAAGAAACTTGACTTGAAGTTTATCAGGAGTGGGATACAAAAGGAGAGGAAATTCCTAGTTAGAAAGTATGTGTACATTAATTTAGACAAAAGGAAAAGCAATATATAGAGTGAAGTCAGAACAAAATCAATCAAGACAAAGGTAGATGCTGGGAAGAGCACAAAACTTAAAGGCAACAAAAGTAAACACAATTGTGCTATAACAATACTAGCAGTAGTCTACAAATAGATACATATATGTGTACTATATATGTACTACATGTGTACATATATACGTACTACACAAGTATGAGAAGAGGATTGTGACTGCACACACAAATATGTACAAGTTTGACAAAGGATATTTTTATATGTGTATTTGTATATTCTGTTAGTATATCCATGAATATAATTGCACCGTTCTTATCTATAATCGAAACCTTCAGGAAATGAGACCCTGGGCCTTGGGGCTCAGTATCATAACCTCAGTGCACACCCAATTCAATTGGCACACGTTGCTTGAAAATAAAATGTCCTATGTCCTGCTTTGTTGAATACTAACTAAGGTCTTAAAAATGTGTAAGTGGCCACCTAAAGTGCAGCTACAGATCTCTCCCTGACAGGAGCAACAAAGTATGAAGAACATCCAAGATTCATGGAAATGGCCAAAGCATTAAGGAATCACATGAACCTCAGCTTCCACATCCTTGAGACTGGAACAAGATTGCGACAGCTACAACTGTCAACTGATAACACATGCAAGTAAAATTTTGCTGAAGATCATCCAAAAAAAGTTACATATTGCTTTTCCTTTTGCAGGGAGCTGCAAAAGATTAAGGGAGGCTTTAGAAGAGAATGTAAAACACCAACAATGTACAAATTCTTTTCTAGTCATCAGTTTCGGACTTTGTCTAGTTCAGAAGGCAGGATAGGAAAAAAGATGAATGGAAACAGAAAACACGGGGGGAAAAAAAGGAATGAGTGAGACTACATTGTGCGGATTGGAATCGATGTCATGAACTAAATTTGTATATAAATTGTTGCATGGAAAACTAAGTTGCTCTATAAACTTTCACCTAAATTGCAATATTTTTAAATTTTATTTCATAATAGGAAACATTCTGAAGGAAGTTGCATATATTACGAATTAACTTATTCACTTATTCCTTGATGTCTAGAGAAATACCTGTTGCTGTTACTCTGTGTATTCAAGGCTGCTCTAACTCACAGGGACCCTTTGCAGAACAGAAGAAAAAACCATCCTGTCCTGTGCCAACCTCACAACTGTTCTTATAGCTGAGCCCATGGTTGCAGCTAGTATGCCAATCTAATTCATCAAGGGCCTTCCTACTTTTCACTGCCCCTCTACTCTACCAAGCATGATTCTTTTCTCCAAGGACTAGTGTTTCCTGATAACGTGCCATCCCTGCTTCTAAGAAGCATTCTAGCTGCAGGTCTTCCAAGATACCTGCTTGTTCTATTGGTGGCCCATTGTACTTTCAATATTTTTCATCCACATTATAATCCAAATGCATAGGTTTTTCCCTTTAGGATATGAAAATAAGCTAATGTGTTCAGCTGCTTATCAAAAGATCAGAGGTTAAAGTCCACACAAGGCACCTTGGGAAAAAGCCTGGACATCTATTTCTGAAAAGTAGGAAGCTATAGAAAACACTGTTGAGCAGCTGTATTATTGTTATTCTTTTACGATTGACTTAGCTCACTCAACATAATGTCTTCCAGATGCATCCATGTTAAGAGTGTATCACAGAATCATTATTATTCTTTAGTTGAGTAATATTCCACTGTGCATCTGTGTCATAGTTTGCTTAGGTATATATCCATTGATTGGACATTTTTGTCATCGTGCTAGTTTCTTGGCTCTTTGCAATTTTCTAGTACAATTGGATTCTGACAATCATTTCACCAATCATTATTATTCTTTAGTTGAGTAATATTCCACTGTGCATCTGTGTCATAGTTTGCTTAGGTATATATCCATTGATTGGACATTTTTGTCATCGTGCTAGTTTCTTGGCTCTTTGCAATTTTCTAGTACAATTGGATTCTGACAATCATTTCACCAACCATTAGTCAATTTGACAACAAGGGCTATACAGGAATTCACAGGAACAGTTTTGACAGCTAAGATTTTCTGTCAACTTGACTGGTCTAGAGTTAAAACCTAGTCATCCCTGTAGGATGAGCTCTCCTGTGATCTGTAGTAGATTCTGTAGAGCTTCTGTTTTCTTTTTGCTTGGTCTGGATCCTATATCTGGCTTATTGGCCATTTCTTTGCTTTGAGCCAGTGGCCTGCCATCTTACCTATGTACCTGGAGTCAACCATCGCTGTGGCTATGCTAATCAAGAGCATAATATGTGCTCCAAAGATATGGAAGTTGACCTTTTTTACAAAGATGTCAGCCATTTTCTTTACACAAACCTCTCTATATATACACACACAACCAAGCTTCATTAATTTTGTTTCTCAAGGGAATATGACCTAAAACAAAATTGAATACATTTGCCTTTCTACAGCAAACCAAAATTTAAGACATAATGTAATTGGTAGTGAGGTAACAACATGACCCACCTTGATCCATGCATAAAACAATACTTTAGAAGGAGTTGGGAAATACATATTCTTCCACTGTGCATCTGACTGATGATTTGGGGAGATAAATATCTAAATTTTAGATGTATTGCTCATGGAATTGGAAAAGATAATGATGGCTACCCTTTTACAGCAAGTGCTAGTAATAGGAAGAGAAGAGTAGATCAGTGCTCCCCGAAACAGTGGTCCAGTAGAGAAAAGAATAAAATAAAGCAATACACTCTTGGAAATCATGCTCTCTATATATCTGATACATTAAGTAAATATATTCCTATTTCCTTAATTACAAGTGCCTCTGACTGCAGACACTCTCACTGATAGGACAGGAAAGTCCACCCCCCACCCACAGACCAGTGTTTCCATAAAATAACCACAACAGTTACTTTTGAAATAAGAGTCGTGTGACCTTTAATTGTTTTAAATTAACTTTCAGATGCAAAGAACAACTTAAATATTGATAGCAAATTTTTATACTATGAAGAACTACCTAATTATTTGGTATTTGACCATCCCTATGTCACTGAGATGAGGAAAACAAGAGATATGAGCCATGAGTAACAATCTTATTGTTGTAAGCAACTGTGGAGAAGATAAAAGGGGACAGAGCCTTGAGAAAGACAGTTGTGATTCTGGAGTGAGACTACCCTGGTTTGACAGAATTAAGCGAGAGTATGAACCTTATTTCCCCTTTTGAAAGCTGGGAACTTTGGCTTCTGAAATGGACATTTGTCAAGGTGAATCATAATGTCCTTATTATGAAAAAGGAAAATAGGTAAGCATCATCAGTTGGTTAGTGACTCTTATTCCGACCAAATGAATTTAACACAAGTGAGATTATGAAAGATACAACATAGAAGAAGTATCTCACAATGAACAATGGGTTGGCCTTCCAGGAAATCTCCAGCACTTTCTTAGTTCACAGGTTTTTCACTGGAGTCAGGGAGAATGCTAATATAAGGCTGATTATGTACATGATGATGTACATGATGTACATGATGATTATGTACATGAAACAGAAGAACAGAACTATGTCTCAAAATGAGCTTGTTGGTTTGAAAGAATGAGTCAATAAGGAAGATGAAATGAAACACCTATCATTAGAAAATCCTGCCGCTGATCAAAAATCATTACAATCTAGAGAATGGGATTTAGGAGGACAATTATTTGTAATTGCCACTATTAAAAAAAAAAAACTCCAAACTTACTACCGTTGAGCCAATGCTGATTCAAAGTGACCTTATAGAGCCGTGTAGGAAGGACTGCCCTTGTCGGTTTCCAAGATGGCAACTCTTCACAGGAGTCAAGGGCCCGGTTTGGAGAAGCTGGTGGTTTTGAATAGCAGACCTTGATATTACAAGTCCGATGCAGAACCACTCCACCACACCAAGGTGAAATTAAGAACCCAGACTAGGGTAGAAAATGAAGGTATGCAGATTTCAGCATGACAAAGCCTAAGTCTCTCAAATGAGAAACAGTTGGAGAATGTAAGAGTTTCTGGTGGAGGATGAATGGATAATGAAGTGAACTGTTCCTTTTTGACTCTGTAAATCTGTGCTGTCCTACCTCGTAACCAGGAACCACATGAAATTGTGAACACGAGAGGCGTGGCTAACCCTGATTGAGATGCTGTTTATGTGAGAAAGATGCACTCACTCAATGAAACCACACAACTAGTGAATGTAAATTAGGCGAAGGTCCATAGAGTAGATCATCCCTTTTACATTTAACAGTTCATGATAGGTTGTGTTTCAATTCATTCATTGCAATCTCCTTAGCATTACATCACTTGTATCATTTCCTCCCCGTTTTTCCTATTTTTATCCTTAATTTCCCCTAACTCTTTGAAATTAGTCTTTGGATAAATATTGACCTTGTCACCTACAATGAGGTTGAATTCCGTCCCAGCCCTGACAGGTAAGACCCAGAGTCTTGGGGATTCCACTAGTCTGCTTAACCAGAGAGGCTGGCCATGTCTCTGATGTTGAGTTCTGTTCTACATTTTTATACCACTCTCTGCAAAACTTTCTATTATGATCCTTTTCAGAGTAATTTCAGGTGGGAATCAAGTGCCATCTACTTCTTCTGGTCTCAGTGTTGTAGAGACTGATGTTGGTATGGTTCATTTTCCCACTGAACTAATTGCTTCCATACAGCTTTTGGTTTCCATCATTTTATTTCCTCTGAACAGGGAGAGGTCAATATTTGCACCTTTCATGGCTTTTGAGACCCTAACACAGGGTTCTAAATATTATCTTTCTGGACTATGTTATGCCAGTTTAGCTGGGTGGTATATATGGGCCTTCCAGACAGAGTCCTCCATGTGTGAAGCACTATAAAGTCTAGCCTCAACATTTGCAGTTATAATCCTATTTTCCAGGAAGTTATCTGCTTTGTCAGTGAGACGAAATAAAGATGGGATAGATATTGAGTACTGACTTACTAAAGGGTGTGACTCAACTAACCACACTTTCTTTCCTTGGGGTATTGTCTATAGAAGGCAAAAACCACATCTGCAGTAAATCCCTAGGCAAGAGGCCATCTTTGTGACCGCCCCTAACTGACTGGGCATGCGTGGAAATCAACTGCTGAGTCATCAGTGATTAATCCCAATTAGACACCAGTTACCTGTCAAAAAGACTCCTGACCCAGGACATGTTAGCCATCTTGACATGAGTTTCTGGGTATTTTTTTTCCTGGTAAAGCAAGCAAGACCTCCTTTCATCTTCAGCTGTTTCGCCTTCTTGCTTTGGGTGGTACAGCTGTCTAGTTTGTCTCTTCCTGACCTCCAATTCTTGGAACTTGAATTTACTCAGCTGTTTGATCTAGTTCACTAGTTTCTGCAGCCTTAATGATTAGGAGATTCAGACAGAAATCTGCCAGATATGAGACTTACCAACCCCTAGAACCGTGTTAGCCATTTCCTTAATGGTTCATGCATTCTGTGAACTTCTGTAGTAAATTTTGGAACCCTTGGACATGGGGTGATTGATATCAGGGATAATGGAGAGATTTTGGAAAACTTGGTTGCCTGGGACATCTTTAATATACATGTTATTGAAATCAGTCTTACATTAATCTTTCTAAAAGAAATTATTTTTGGTCTTGATATCCCCTGACACTATGGTCCCCTGACTCATTCCCTCAGGATGTTTGGCTAAATCTCAGTAGTTTTCATGTGTTTACTCACCATATGCTCTCCCAGATTCATGGATATATTGACAATGAAGAGAGATATCTATGTACAAATATCTTCTGTCAAGCATACAATAATTCATAGGCTTATTTACATTCTCCCTGCCCTTCTCTGCACACCCAGCTGTTCCACCTGTTTGTCTATAAATACATCACATCTATTGCAAAATTTTATATATAACAGTATTCGCCTTTACCTCTTGCAATCCTCCCAGTATCTTCCCCTGCCCTCTTGACTTTCTTTACAACCTCCTTCTTATATTGCCTCTCCTTTTCCCCAAGTTAACATTTGTTCAAAGTCTAGTCTACATATTCCCCCTTCTCCCTTTTTGAAACCATGGTCTGTCCTTTAGTGGAGGACAATCTCACTCAGCACACTCTCCGGTTCATTTACACAAGGAGATATTTTGCAGCTTACCTGCCATTCTTTAATGTCACATAGTCTTCCCTTGATGAGCACTCAGAAAGCGCTTTTTGCCACTGTGAAAAGTGCTTTGATAACATCGGTGTGCATGTATTTATTCGTGTCATGGCTCCTATTTCTCTAGAATGTCTACCAAATAAAAAGATTGCTAGGTTATTTGGCATTTCTATTCTCCACTGTTTGAGGAAGCAGCATACCACTTTTCCCAGTGGTGGTTCCATTGTTGCACAATTCCACCAGCAATGTGTGAGGATTTCAATTTCTCTGCACCCACATTAGCATTTATTTCTTTCTATTTGTTTTGTTTTTAACTTTGCTGTTAATACTCATGTGATGCTGTCGGGTACACATTGGACTGGTAAGCACAAGGTTGACAGTTCAAAACTACCAAGCACTCCATTAGAAAAAGCTAAGGACTTCTGCTCCCATAAAGATTTGAGCCTCTGAAAACCTATGTCGAGTTGCTATGAATTGGGATTGACTCAATGGCAGAAGTTTTGATATTGTTGTTTCTGCTGGCACTATTGGTCTCGATGTCCCCTGAAATGATATATTATTGTTGCTTTGGTTTACCTCTCCAGTGAATAACTGATGATTGCAAATATTCTTCATGTGTATTAGCTTCTTGAATGTCTTCTTTGGTGAAATGCCTGGCCATGTAATCTATACATTTTTCAATTGAGTTATTTGTCATACTCTTGTTGAAGGGTTGATATTGTCTATAAATGTCACAGACTAGTTCTGTGTCCAATTTGTCTTTGTCAAAAGTTTTTCCCATTCTGTAGCTTCTTTTTTGGTGATTATTTTTTGTGCATATTCATGTTTCATTCTAGAAGATCATCTAATTTGGGGTTTTTTTTCCACTTTTTTTGACATGTTTCCTGCATGGTTTGTTTCCTCAGTCATTGTCCAAGAGAGTCTGAGAAGCTGTAGGAATATGCAGGCACAGGCTCATGGCCTGGCTTGATCTCCGATGTTGTGGAAAAGGACTGACCATCAGGGGGCCCTGGGCCCTGTGTTCCTCCACGCCACCTGGAGAGAGCCCTGGGAGAGTAACCTCTTGGTAGTATCCACATCAGATAATTTGTATTTTTCTGTTTGTGTTTCTTTTTGCATTATATTTGATAGTGTATTTATGCCCTTTATTAGGGTCCCTAAGTTTATCCCTATATTTCATCGATGACTTTTATAGTTCTAGGGTAGACATTTAGGTATTTGATCCATTCTGAGTTGATTTTAGTATATAGTGTGAGGCCTGAGTACTGTTTTGCCAGTATAAATTATTAAAGAGACTAGCTCTTCCCTATTTAATGTGCTTGGGCCCTTGATAAAAGATCAACTGTCCATAAGTGGGTGGGTTAATTTGGAGTTATCAATTCTGTTCCACTTGTTTAGATGCCTGTTGTTGCACCAGTAATAGACTGCTTTGATGGCTGTGTAGCAAATTTTGCGACCAAAAAGTGAGAAACCTCCTACTTTATTTTTCTTTAGCTGTTAATGCTTGACCTTTTTTTTTTTTTAAGGCATCACTGCCCTGGTGGTGGGAGTAGGAGGCCCAGCCTTTGCTCCTGGGAGCAGGAATGGAACCTCCATCCCAGTGGGCCGCAGTCAATGCTTGACTTTTAAAGGCAGACAACCAGTCTATTCTACAGGGGGCCTCTGGGTTGAATCTAGCCTCCCATCTTTCAGTTAGCTGTTCAATATATTACTCAAGTGCATCAACCCGATACTTCTTTTGAAAGCAGAGAGCTGTATTTGCTATTCTCAAAGTATGAGAGAAACAACTGGGGGGGGGGGGACTCTTTAGATTAGGGTTAAATAGTATTAAAAGCATGGTTTCACTAATAATTCACCATCTAGTTCCGATTAGATATAGATAAACCAATGTCTGTCAGGCCTTTGAACATTGAAATTTGCCTCTTTGTGCCCTTCATTCGAATGTCTCAATAGACGTTTGCACAGATTGAAAACTCATGTGAACTTGTCACCTTTGTTTTCTTTTCTCCATGTGCTCAGAAAATAAAGACTTTGGGCACAGAAGAGAATCAGGGGATGAGGTGGTAAAAAAACATAGCTGCATGCAGTTCAACGCCGTTACACATTAAAGTCCTTATCCTCATAGCATTGAAGTAGTAACCTTTCCAAACTCACTACCACTGTCGATACCGAACCATAGCGACCCTATAGGACTGTGCAGAACGGCCTCTGTGAGGTTCCAAGCCTGTGACGCTTTACAGAAGTTAAAAGCCCGTCTTTCCCCTGCTGAGCAGCTAGTGATTTCAAATCACTGGCCCTGTAGATTGCAGCCCAATCCACACCATAAAGGTTCCTTTATTAACTGTCAGGTAAGATAAATAAAACCATACATGATTGTGCACCTTCTCTCAAAGAGACAAACAGGAACTATTCCAGGAAGGTAGGATGACCCCATATATGTATCTGTGGGGTCAATATCCTCACTGAAGCAAGCTCTGAAGAGCAGGCTTGAAGAAAGGATGAATGGGAAAGGAAGCGCACATGACCTGTTCTTCTCAGAAGGGGATTTGAAGGATAATGTGATCTCACTGAAAGAGCCAGTGAGCAGCCAGACAGGGGCTAAGGAAAAGTCAGTACCGCAAATTTCACTTTTGTATGGATAGGCCCACCAGCACACCAGAGTTAGAAACAAGCAACAGCTGTGGAGAATGGGGAATTGAAAGAGGAGAGACATATTATTCAGATGAGATGCAATGTGAGGGGGCGTCAGAAATCCAGGAAGTGGCATCTTATATCAATGAAAGCACCAGATGTTGGTGGGAAGCACTGAGAGCCAAGGGACTGTCAATTGTCACATTAGAAAACGTCTGCAGTTGATTACAAAGCTTCGAAGATAATGACAATTTTGTACAATGCAAGGTTCTAGGCATCATCCCAGAAAGGCTTTAAAGGGTAAAAGAAGGTATGGGAAGAGGAAAGAAAAGTCAGGAAGGCTGAGGAGCAGGCACGCGAGAAAAAGACAGAAGAATGGAGAGACAAGTCAAGTAGACTGTCTAGCAGTGAAGGATTAAGACAAAAACAAAATTTACTGGGTGGATGGTTGGAAGCAAAGAAAATAACATTTCCTGACTTTATAGTTTTTTCTTTTGGCACCCTTTGCTGACTAGCTTATTTTCAACCAAAAGATAACCTATGTTATCATAAATCAAAAACTATTTTCCAGGGCTAAATTTTCAGTGACTAAAAAGTAGGGGAAGATGAAAATGTGGTAGCTCTCCAGAAACACACCTTCATCGATAAAATTAAAACTCAAGTCTCAGGACCTAGAAAAAGGAAATTTGAATTAAGATATATGTCTGCTTGCAAGAAACATCAAAGTAGTTAGGATAGTTAATGGATTCAGGTGACAGGTACCTGGAGAGTTAAATTTTGTGCCTGCTTTTGCCGCTAAAAAGCATCAATCTGTCTAACAATCAGTCATTTGTTAATAAAATACTATTTAGGAAAAGAAAACAGCCCCATATTTAATATCATATAAAAGTAATAGCCTCATTAAGTGTGCATTGAAATGAGGCATAATCAGTGCCGTTATTATTATTTATTAATAACAGTGGTATGGAACCCAATTTCACAGTGACTGAGGTCAGTCTCAGTGGATGACTCACACACATGGCTGATCTACATAAATAGCATGTGCTAAGATTACCATCTGGTATAACAATCTACATCACAAGACTCCACATTTCCTGTTACCCAGGGTAAGTAAATTTCAAGCATGAGGGAAAATTTTAGCAAGTTTCTCCAAGTACCTTTACTGAGAGACTAATGTGGTTTACTCAGAGAGGAGGAGGGAAATTATGAGGTAAAGGTTATTCTCTCTTTCATCTATCCTGACTCCCCTTCACATGGGAAGAGAAAAACTATCACTGAAAATTTTGGCTCATAATATTTATAAAATAAATTTTTTCTAATTAGTGCCTAACAAAGGCACTCCAGGCATACTATAAGGCAAAAATTTAATACTGAAGACATATATTTGAAGATCATTGATCTCTTCTTTATAATTCCCTTTCCTCCTCACCCGTTCCCATCCCTGAAATGAGGACATCAGTATGTGACCTGAAACTCTGTAAGGGAAGCTGTGGGCTCTGAAGATTACTAAAGGAGATTCTATTTCTAATAAAACCATCTGCATCTGCAATCGTTCTCATACATCAGTAATTTGACTTGTATTTAAGTTTATTCTACTCAGAAAGGTGGCTATTAATACTACATCTGGAGCTATCATGTTTTATACCTGAAGCATGTATTAGACATCCTATTATATCTGTCTGCATGGGCATCTCCTGTGCATGACTTTAGCATTCATCTCTCTTTTTCTCACCCTTCTCTAGATCTAACCATCTCAGAACTCCTCACAGATTTTTAGAACCCAGAGAAGCAGGACAAACCAAGTTCTCTACTCTTGGATTGGTTCTTTAGATTATTGTTTTTTCATCTTCTCCCTCAAATTTTTACAATTTATGCAGCTGTGTTACTCAGATTGCAATTCAGTAGGTAACAGTGTTCTCTTTTTTGTTATGATAAAAATTTGATTGTCAGTGGTAGCCTATAGGTTGGTGTGTTCAGTGGAGCTACAACCAATAAGATAATTAGTTGCTTCCAAGTATGAAAGCTTGGAGCCCTACTCCAGAAAAGCAGTCAATGGAAGCCATAATGATCTCCTGTGCAACCAACCGTGGGATTAGGCAACATTTTGTTCAGCAGATAGTTGACCATCATGATGTTGGATAAGCAAGTATAACATTTACACCCTAAAATAATTGGAAAACTTGGCTGTTTTAGGGCAAACTACTACCTCAGATGACTCCACTAAATCTCCTCTGGTCTCCATATTTCATGTTGTGTAGGTTGTAGTCACCATTTATTCAGCCCTACCACTCTGCCTGCAGAATGCTTAACTCTTAGCTCACTAAATACAGAATATTACTAAGAATGGTATTTAATGCTATCCCTATTTAATTTATTAGGATACAGAAGCCTACAGATGCTTAACTAAATTCCTTTTATAACAAGTGGCAGATTTTGGAATCTAACTTGCTCAATTAGAGTTGAATCAGAGAAAAAAGTCACTATATATATATATATATGCATTATGTTATCATACCCATTGTCATTAAATCAGTTCTGACTGCTGTTACGTAAGCCCATGAGTGTAAGAGTAGAACTACAGTTCACTGAGGTCTCATTGGCTATGATCGTACAGAACCAGATTGTTGGATCCATTGTCTACAATGTTTCTAGGTATATAGGAACAGCCAACCTTTTACTTAGTAACTGAATATGAACCATTTGCATCACCCAGGGATTTTTAAAATAGGATCTGGTCATATATTGCTATTGCTCGTATGTCTGGCATTGGTCTTGAAGTCAGCCAAAAAAGCAGTTACACATGAAAAACAGACATGAAGTCGAAGGAACAAAGCCAACCTAATCCATGAGGAAGATTTGGAGTCTATGAGAATGAACCAAAAGCTACATTGACCTCTCACCAGCTCCAAACCTCTCACTTACAAGTTGCATGTGCTTACAGAAGAGCTGGTCCACTTCGCTGCAATGACCCTGTCTCAAGAGTCCAAGCAGCTGAAAGAGGAGATTCAGCAAGACCTGGCAGAGGGACAGCCCAGTGTCTGCTCTACACCAACAAGGTGAAGCAGAAATTCTGTAGAAATTTCTGTGCACTGCAACAGTACCCAAGTCAACACTAAACTTTACAATATAAAAATGATTTACATCTCACATCTGCAATTCATGCAAATTTCTTCTTTCTCAATATAATGCAAGGAAAGTAATTCTGGAAAGATTAGAAACAGTTCAGCTTAAATTGACAAAATGCCCACAATTCATCCTTTACCTTGACCATACTTAATTTATGTTTACGATTAATGTGTTGCAGATATCTCTCAGTCAACTAAAAACATGCTAACCTTGTCTCTCAAGATGATATATAATCCCTTTATCTATGTTTGATAACATTCTCTTAAATATGAGTCATACTTCTTAATCACACACAATTTAAAACATGTATACAAGTGTATAAGTTTTGTTTTCTTTAGAATAGTTTATATGTCGTCAATGGAGAAGCAAAAATGGAAAGTCACTCAATATGCAGACAAATATATTCCTATAGAAAAAGGTGGACCTTATGACTGTTACTGTCCTCATCTGCAACTAGTGGCTGTAGTTCCTATTTATCACTGACTTCCGCTTCTCATAACATTCTCTTTTACCTTATGAATTACCTCAGAGTATCATGGTTTCTTGCTTTGCAGAGTGATAAAAATCACTTCTGAATATTCTAGGCCCTTAGTAGTTCTATATATAACAATTTATTGTTATACAGCGATGATAATTATTGTCTAAGTCATGAGATTATTAAAAAGGACTTTCTATATTTCAGACATGCTCTTTTTTTATACCTGTTTTCTAATCAACTGGTCCTTAACTGTAAGAAGCAATCACAACAGTTAACGCAGTAATCCACCCCTTTGCCTATTGATTCAACAACTTGAGGACACAGTGTCCAAGTGGCATTCTCCATTTGGAGTTTAGCAAAGGTTTTGCTGTGCCACTGTCCTTATACACTAAGGCCTTAGACAAGATCCAGAGTTGATGGGATGTTGTTGTGGTAGGTGCCATCGAGATGACTCTGACTTATAGAAACTTATACACAAACAGAACAAAACACTACCCAGTCCTGCAGCAACCTCACAATTGGTTCTGTGCTTAAGGCCATTGATGCAACCAGTGTTAAGCCATCTCCTTAAAGTACAGTCACTCCTTTGCTGCTCCTTTATTTTACCAAAGAATTGGCTTGTCCTGACAACATGCTCAAAGTATGTATGATGATGTCTCACCATTCTTGTCTTGTAAGAACATTCTGGCAGTACTTCTTCCAAGAGAAATCAGTTTGTCCTTTTGGCAGTTCATATTTTCAATTTTCTTCTCTAGCACCACAATTCAAAGGCATCCCTTCTTCTTTGGTCTTCTTTATACAATGTCCAACTTTCAGTTGCTAATGAAGACATGGAAAATACCACAACCTTGGTCAGGCATAACTTAGTCCTCAGAGTAAAACCATTTCCTTTCAATTTTCTAAAGATATTCTATATAGCAGATTTACCTAAAGCAACATGTCTTTTGATCTCTCAACTACTACTTCCATAAATATTGATTGTACATCCAAAGAAGACAAAATTCTTAACAACTGTGTTACTCCAGGTGGACCAGACAAAAACATTCATTGAGTCATATTATGTGTATAAGAAAGAGGTTTACAAAAGCAATTGAATATTGCAATTGAATTGAAAACATCCCAGTCAAGTCCAGATCAAGTCCCTGAGTTTGATATTAGCCCATAGGTCAGTAACCAATCTACAAAGTCCTCTTAAGACTCATTAAACACTTGTGATGATGCTGAATGCAGGAAGATCACAAGCCAGTGGGTTGGAAGTCTTGTGGATCTAGTGGCATTGTAAGCATCTCAGCACTGGCAGGGGTCTCCATGTGGTTCCTTCAGCTCTGAAACTCTGCCTCAGGGTAGCTTTGTGTGACTTCTCAAAAAAAGTCTCGCAGGGAGTCACCATAGAAAGAGTGTCTCCTGCCTCCAAGGAGGAATACTGGAGTTCCCAGAATTTCTCAGAAGACCATGCCCACACAGAGGCCTTATTGGCTATCACCAGATTGACAGGCTAGACTCCACCCCTTCACTCTTAATTCTCTCAAATTGACAAATGATTATATAACTACCACAACAACTTCAACCTTTTCTCCATTTATCATGATGCTGCCTATCGGTCCAGTTGTGAATATCTTGGTGTTCTTTACATGGAACTGAAATCCATATTGAAAATTGCAATCTCTGATCTTCATCAGCAAATGCTTCAAGTTCTCCTCACTTTTAGCAAGCAAAGTTGTGTCATCTGTATATCTCAGACTTTTAATAAACCTTCCTCCAATTCTGATGCCAAATTCTTCTTCAGACAAATCAGTTTCTCTATTCGCTCAGGATACCGATATAATAAATGTGCTGAAAGGATACAACCCTGTGGCATATTTTCCTGATCTTAAACCACGCAGCATTCTCTTTTGTGATTAGCACAACTGCCTCTTGATCTGCTTTCAACAGAGAAACTCAGGTGATATCAGCAATGATATTCCTTGTTCCATATGCTCTTCTGAATCTAGCCTGAACCTTTGGAAGGTCCCTGTCAATGTACTGCCTCAACTGTGGTTGGTATACTGATGGGAGTAAATATTGATGGGAGATGAACAAAATATTCAATATATATTTTTCTACCATTTCATTCCCAGTATGTAAATCCTAAGAAAGGGAGAGAAAATGGCACATATCAGGTACTGGTTTCTGAGCCTATAAAACATTCTGGAGGGTAGCTGTTCCTGTGGCAAAAGCCACAGTATTGAATCATAGTGGATTTTTCAGTCCTGCTCCCTTGTCAAGGAATTGCATTGATGCTCTTAGGTAGCAAAGCAAAACAAGCAACCGGTTCACTGTCTGGATTTTTCCCCCTTGTCAGTCTTTTTCCTTATTATATTTAGGGTCAGAGAGTCCTGACTCAGGGGTAGTGAGTTTCATGTTGAGATGTTGGCCACAAAACCAGCAGCTTGAAGCCACCAACCACTAACGACTGTAAAGGTGCACAGTTCCAGAAAGTCCCAGGAGCCTTTCCACACTGTCTTCTAATGTAACTATGAATTGAAATCAACTTAAGGGCAGAGAATGTGAGCAGCATTTTTAATCTTTAGGGACACTTCAGAATGGGGTGCCTACTTTGGGGAAGTATAAGCATTCCTTGAAGAATCATCTATAGACAAGGCTTAAATGGTTTATTCCTCGGTCAATTGACCACAAGACTTCCATGAGGTCAGAGGTTTGTGCTGAGAAGGGAAAAGTAATGCAGCAGAAGCAAAGGTTCTGCCTGCACCTTTGTACTTACAACTTTCTTTTGTCTCTAGGACCGTTTTACCCGATTTCATTTATACTACTTTCATTTAGTAACAGGCTGCTTCTAGCAGGTATTTGATTATGCATCAGACTGTTAATATTTTCAAGCCAACCAGTGACTCATGAGCAAAAGGAAGGTATGACTTTCTGCTTCCATACAGATATAGTGCCTCAGCCACCCCCAGGATCCCTTCTACTCCTCCTGGTAGGGTCTCTGTGAGCCAGGATTGACTTAATGGCAGTGAGCTTGATTTTTCTTAGTCTATGTAAAGACAACTGTAAGACTCAAGTCTGTGTTTCTCCATAGACTATGTCTGGAGGACTCTGTGATACTGCCTTTGGAGTAACAACAAGAGTCAATATTTTAGGTATAGAAGAACACATTAACTGACCATCATTCTCTTCAAAATCACAGATATTGCTGTGATGAAACTGCTAATCTCAAATATAAGGCAGATTTAATGATGGAAAAACTGTGACCCAGGTAACCCTTGAGAAAATAACAATGGAAAATAGCTGAGAGATGTACACTCTTGGAGATAATGACCTGTGACTAGAAACTAGACAGAAGAGAAGATCTGCCAAATTACATATAATCTAAATTCTAGATATCTTTTGAAGTAAGTAGGTCCTTCTCAGTGTTTTTGTCTGTTAAGGATGCTTTCTCATTGAAAAAATAAAGCAAAGTATAAAGCTTCTTCTTGAGTCTTTAATTTCCTGCTTGGGATTTCTAAAATTAAACATTACCTAAACTATGGTGATTGTTTGAAAAGAGCATTTATTCCACCATCAATCTCAAAGCATTCCATATCCCATTTTAACAAAGGCCATATATATAGCTATAAGCTTTCCCCTTCCTTTGAAGAGGTCCTCATTTGACTTAGGGGGATTTGATTCATAAATCCATGAAAAGGAAAAGCAAGGCATAAAGATGTATTTGTTTTAATAAGTATTTGGAAAACATATCTTAAGAGACAGTGCATGTATGACATGGAGTAAGCACAGTTTTGATGTTTATCCTCCTATTTCACTCACCATAGACCAAAGGAATACTCCATGTAAGCTGTGTGCCTATGAATACAAGAATGTTAGAACATATGTCCACATTTTTTGTTGTGGGCATCACTGCCTCTGGTGGTCATCGGTGCTACCCAGTGCTGCTCCTGAGAGTTGCCGCTGGATTTGAACCGCCAAGCCCTCGGACTGCAGCCCCGCACTCAACCACTTATGCCCCTGGGGCTCAGCCCGCATATGTCCACATTTTACAGATAAAAATAGCATTGAGAGATTTTATTCCAAAGACCTAAGTGCTACATTTGTAAATATGACAATAGTAAAATCAGAGTAAAACCCCAAAAGGAGCAGTCATCAATTCTCTTCTGATTTACCACAACTTCTGGTGTGTCAGAATAGAAAACCATCAAGTTTTCAATGGCTGGTTTGGGGGAAGTAGGTCACCTTTCTTCTGAGGTCTCTCTAGGGGAATTCAGACCACTTTGCATTTAATAAGAAGATTCTATCTACATTTTCAGATAACTTTTGTTCTCTATACTTCACAATGATTTCTGAAGCCTTCAAATCTTTGAATAACTACCTACATTTCAGGTGTCCTAGGAATAGCTCGAGTGTTTTCCTGTGATGATTGCCTTATGCTGGATACTATTTGACATAAATGGGAAGTGAAATTGAAAACGCAGTCACTGCGCAGACTAAGAGGGGAAAGAAAAGTGTTTTAAAAGTGAAGTGGTGACAAAGATAATCCAAGAACTTCAGTTACTGTCCAATGCAAGGATAACGTCAAGATTGCAGGTAAGCCAAAAAGCATTAATGCTTGACTTTGGAGTGAGTGGAGCTTCAAAATTAGGGAGCAATCTTGTTGAACTCTAACAAATACTAAAATAAGCTTATATCCCTGGGGATATTTATCAATCCATAATTCTGGGAGGCCAGTCTGTATTTAACATTTTTCTTCAGTTGAGGCATAGAAGGGATAATCACACAGATTAATGGAGAATTGATTGTATATGTTGTGTGTGAGAAATACCAAATGGATGAGGAAAGAGAAGAAAAGAATCAAGTCGAGGCAAGTTATACAGCTATTCAGGCCCACATTGCCTGTCATGAGAACTGTAATTCTATCCTCAACACTGAAGAGAATGCTTACCATCGTCATGGGTCACAACCCAAAGCCTTTTATTCCCATGGCAAATCGCATTTGAAAATGATGCTTCGTGCAATTAAGGTTTGTTGGGAATTTTTTCTTGTCTTTTCACATATGGCAATATTTATCTTCAAAGTTTTCCTTTTGACTCAAGGGCGCCTTTATAAAGCAGCTGGTCTTGTGTGGCCTAATTGTGAGATGATTTGTTGTGTGATTCAGTAGCATTGTTTATTTGTACAGTGGTTCGATGGAATTTCTAAACGACATAATATTGTTCTAGACTGCTTTCTTTTTTATTACGAAGCCACATTTTCTCCAGCGCCCATGACTGGGATTATAATGAGGTGAAACACTAGAGATATATTCATCTCATCCCCTTCTGTTAATTAATGACATTAAACGAGAAACTTGTGCAATCAAATGAAAAGATGGAAGCAGAACATGGAAAGAGAACAAGGACGATGAATCAAGTTTAAATCAGTTTTTGTTTTGCAAAAGGGGGCTCATTAGCAAATGTTCAGATGTAACTAGGACAAGCTGTAAGTTATTTCTAATTAGTCCTAGCTGTTCTCAAGAACATCAAGTCAAATCATGGAGTCTTTTAGAAAAGATCTCTTTCTATTCTGGGCCTGTCCCTGGGAAACGCTCGGTAAATGGTCCCAGTTTCTTGTCACACGTTCTTTCATGATGAAATGTCTCTGGTGCTGCCAGGCCTATAAAAAGTTCTAAGAGCAATTTGAAGTTCCCATTTAGTTCCCTTTACTAAGAAGAAGCTGTATATTGAGTTTTCTTTATTGTTGTTGGTTTGTTCCATGAAGTATGAGTGAAGTGTTCAAATAAATTTTGGAAGGAATAAAGCATGATTTCAGGATCGGGGATGAGATTTGAAATCTTATCATACTAAGATAAGTTGATGGTGGAAAAAACAGGCTTGAGATCTACTAGGAAGTTCACAGGGGAGAGGGCATTAAGCTATCGGTCCAGGAGTTTTCAACACAGCATTGCTTTGGTGAATGTGTCACAAAGCAGACTCTGGCTCTCAGCCTTTCCAGACCAGCCACTGGAGCTTATCAATCATCCCGCACTTGATCAAGATCTTGGTGAGAGATTCACACATTAATTTTATAGGAGACTAATGTGTCAACTAAAAGGTCAATTTACTAATTTTGTGTGTGTGTGTGTGTGTGTGTGTGTGCCCACAGCTTGCCACTTCCAACTAAGGCAGCTCTTTTCATAGTTTGAGTGGCTAGAAAGTTGGATTATTACTTCAAGATGTTTCTTGATTGGTATGGAGTTGGAAATGTCTCCAGGACCATCATAGGAGTAAAGATAAGGTTTGGTGGAATTTTCTATCTTTTCAACACTATGCAATAACTGTCTCCCCAAATTCAGCAATCTGTGTCCTCTGATAAATACTGAACATAACTGATTAGTTGAGTTATTCCTGTTTCTCTGAAATGCATAGTTTTAATTAAATGTGCTAAGATTGTTGTTAACCAATAGCAAACTGCTTTTTGTGTAGTCTAGAAGGAATGCTATCTGCTTCCTAATCTACTTCGTTTATTTAAATGACTGTGAGCATCCTGATTTACTCTATCTCTCAGGTCCTTGGGGGATTCCTGCTGTCAGTATTCTGTCATCCTCTGAAGATATAGTCACTTATCTGGAGCATGGTGAGTACATTACAAGAGCAGAATATGGGGCTAGGTGCATTGAAAGATACTAAAAGAAAAGCAGATGAGCCCTGTGGTTAGGAAACCACAAATCCAGTGAGGGAGTGGATCTTCCAACATGCACTTTAGAGACAAAGACATCTCCAATTCCAACTCAGAGTAAGCCGCAGGAACAGAACTTCCCCTGGGTTTCTAGAGACTGGATCTTTACAGCAGTAGAAACGCTGGTCTTTCTCCACCCCCACCCCCCAATACATAGAGAGTGGAGTTTGAAAGAGGGGTAAATAGGGTTTTCAGCAATGTTTAATGGGACAAGTGAATTTCAGAGAAAAAGTATGACTTTCATAGACATTGAAAACAGAGTTCTCAATTTAGGCACTATTGGCATTCTGTGTCAGACAACTGTGTTATCAGGGGAGGGGTCTGTTTTGTGGGATGTTCAGCAGCATCCTGGTCCTCTACCAGTAGTACCAGCCCTACCGCCTTCTTTGATTTATGATAACTGGAATCATGTCCAGATACTGTCAAACGCCTCCTGAAGGGCAAACCCTCCCTGTCTAGAACTGCTTATCCCACTGAATAGTTGAATTTGGCTTACAGAAGGGTAATCTGTGGGCAGGAGAGAGGTCTGTGATAAAGATTTGGTGTGGAGAGCTTGCAATGACAGCTAACTCTCAAGGGAAAGAATCTATGGGACTGGCTAATTTATAATGCATAATTATAGCTACAACCTACCACCCATCTATCAATTTGGCTAACTATACTATGATGCATGTTATAAACATGCTTACATGTTGCTCTGATGGTGGAGGCTATGCCTTGGGTCCTTCAACTAAATATCAGCAAGACTTCCAATGATGACCAGATTACAGACTAGTCAGAAGGCATAGCAATTTGCTTTGAAAAATTAACCAATGAAAGCCTAATTGAGGACAACAGATAACAATCAGTCTTGGCATGCTTGATTGGGACATTTCATCAGGAGCCATCAATTGCTAAAAGAGGACATTACATTAGTTGAAATAGAGAATGATAAGGTTGTGGGAGACCTTAAATCAGAGGACTTGGTGTAATTGTCTGAATGAAAGATTCAAGCAGGCCAGCAGCAATCGTGAGGAGCTTGGGCTTGACTAAATGACAGCTACCTATATTTCTAAATATTATTTGCCTTTTGTGTTTAAACTAACATGTCCAGGGTACTGAAGATAGCTTTTTGTAAAAAAAAAAAATTTTAAACTCTTTTTCCTTCTAAATTGGTCATTTATTTTGATGTGATTCTCTTTTTAAAAGGCTCAATAAATAGGGGGGAGGGTTCTCATCTGCAAATAATTAATTAGTGGTTGTCTCAGTTGTCTATAGGGAAAAATGAAATTCTAGACAAAAGACAAAAACAAGGGCTTTCTAGGTACAGTGAGCTCCCTCCTTACTGCATGTCATTTTACTCGAGGAGCTAAAATTGAAACTGAGTGCCTGAAAGAGATAATCATTACAGTGCATATTTCATAATAGCAGCCAATATCCAATATCAGCAATATCATCATATAATTTCTTCTCAGAGTGGTTTTTCTGTGAGGGTTGTCCTGTGATCAAAAGTCCCTAATTGTCAGGAGGATCTACTGGTTTTCCTGCAATGTGTCATGTCACAAGCCAATTTAGAGAAAGACGTTGTCATACTGGTTGGCTGTTGGGGGGGGGGGTTGGCGTGAAGTAAACAACTACTGGCCCACTGGCAAAAGGCACCTCATACTCCCAAAACTGACTGCCATCAAGTTGGCGTCAACTCACGATAGTTCCCATGTGCAATAAATGAATGAATTGCTGTCCAAGTCTATCCCTCCGCCCCCCTTTCAATCATCACTATACTGTAGTCCATTGTTGCAGTCCCTGTACATCTTAAGACCTTCTACCTGAGAGTTTACCTTCCAGCACTATACTAGACAATATTCTGGGGGTGAAACATGGGGTTTTTGCTGGCTGATTTTCAGAGGTAAATTTTGAGGCCTTTCTTCTTAGCCTTAAGGCTCCTCTGAAACCTTCCCACTAGGAGGAACCCTGCTGGTCTTTAAAATAGTGGTGGCATATCTCCCAGCACGATAGAAGCTCACAGACCACCACAATAGACACACTGGTAGATGGATGACAGGATACTGTAACCAGACGACCCATAGTTCACCGAGCAAAGGCGTCAGCAGACTGTCTCCCAGGCACCTTTCATAATATTTTAGCAGGAAATGGGAAGCCCCAGTGAGTCATGCAGAAATGCATCCTTCAAAACAAAACATAAACTTAACTGACCTTTCCAACTCATTCAGATGTACAGCCACATTCTTTTCGTTGCCGTGATTGTTTTCGGTTTAATTTGCCATCCAAACAGTACCCTGTGCAGAAGTGAGCAGACGCTGGTCAGAGGTGACCGTTAGCTGACAGGAGCACCAAAAGGATTGGAGAAAGGCCATTGATACCAAAAGAGAATGGTGATTGGCCTGGCATCCCTACCAGTCACAGCAAGTTGCTTTCCATTCTTCAGGGGTCCCATGAGGCAGGCATGGCAATGCACAAACACCACTGACTCAGAAAGTCCCTGTACCAGACATTCTGTCAGAAACAGAGAGCTGGAAGGGAACCTGCCTGTGTTGAAGGGGTGCACTGGCTATGATTCAGGCCTGTAAATCTTGCTTGCAGAGGAAATCCCCAAACTCAGAGTGAAACGCAACTTTTAAATACCAACAAACAAAAAAGATGCTGCCTTTTCTGTGACTTCCAGTGTTTCCCATTAGACCACACTGGACTGTCACCGGGATGTGTGTGTTCTGTGGGACTGGGAAGGAAATACTCTCACATATCAATTCTCCACCTTCTTAGTCGAAACCTTTTCTACCCAACGCTCCTTTTCAACTGTCTTCACATGTTATGATAGTTTGTATTTTGTTCAAACCATTTTAGTCACCTTTTCTTTTGATGGTTCCCCTTTCCCATCCATTGCTATTTGCTTCCTTTCAAAAATAGATAAAATCCCTTGCATTCCCTTGAAAGGCTCCAAGATCTATTCTAGGTTTAATCAGTGCTAACCTTTGAAACACAGTCTTTAGATGCATGTCAGGATATTTTTAAGAATGGGAAAACCCAGGATACAGATAAACAACAACGGTTCCAAACAAGGGATATTTTAAGATCAGAGCTTCTGCAGTATATAAAGCTACAGAGGCCAAAATGTCGTAGCAGACATGGCCCTCCTGTCAGCTCCTCACACCACTCCACTTCCTTGACTCGCATGCACACATACGCATATGCACACACAAACCCAGAATCACACCACTAAAACCCAGAATCACACCACTATGCAGACACTGACTCACACATATATGCACACTCGGACTCTCATATAGTGATATGTACACACACACACAAACACACACACACACCTCAATTCTCTTCCAAACATCCCACTGTCCCAAGTCTCTAGTGTAGGCTGGATTCCAAATCACATCGAGGCATAGAAATATGAATGTTTCCCCAGATAAAAGATCACTTTGGCTAAGACTTCCTCTCAGAACTTCTAAAAAAGCTAAGGCTTTTGCAAATTTTTTTCTGTCCGAATTTAAATGTTGGCTGTTTTCTCTAAAGCAGTCACAAAGTCTGGAGGTTTCCTGGGGAAATGGCAGGGATTTTTGTGTTGACTACCAACAGCCTGTCTCTGCAAAAGGGACAGAATGAAAAAAGCTGAAAAGAATGGAAAAAGGTCCCGGATGTGACTCTCACGACCACTAAGTCCTTCCTGACTCCTGGCGACCTCCTTTTGGGTTCCCAGACTATAACTGTTTACAGGAGTAGACAGCCCCGTCTTTTCCCAGTGGAGCAGCTGGTGGTTTGGAACTGCTTCCCTGATGTGTCTCTGGCTCTGAAATCTGCAGTGGACAAGAAAGGAATTACACTTTGACTGTGGATGCCTTTGTGCCGAGCTCCATAGAACTTCCACCTGGGACATGCAGACATTTTCAAAATGTAAACCCACCGAATCTCTGAAGCATGCGCTAATGGATCTTTAGTTTTCCATTAACTTAGGGCATACACCACCCCTCACAGATACTGCTGGGGTCTGAAGGGATGGAACTGTTTGCCCAAGGCTCTTGGGAAGAACAGGAACTGAAGGTGTCCAGCTGGCATTGCCAAAATTGTCTGATCTGGTTACCTTCCAGGGGAACACATATCACTATGTTAATTATCAAACAAATCTTAGTATACACAGTACCTGAGATTTATTTTCAGATAGATCAACTTGGGGGGGGGGGCGGGTGGCAAACGCTCAAACTCACCATAATGTCATCAAATCAAATTTCTGTCAGCAGACAGCCTGATCTTTCTACTGAGAAGCAGATTGAGCCACAAACCTTGGTATTAGCAGTCAATATTTACCCTGATAGTGTCACTAGAATACTTTGTTAATGAAAATTTGAATAAAACAGTTATTGCAGGATAAAAGATAAAGAATAGGTTCACAATATTCTGGCTCCTTGTGTGTGCGTGGCATTTACCATCCCTTATTTAAAATTAATAATTTCATATAGTCACTTGTATTATCCACCTTCTGAGTGGCTTTTTAAAGCAAGAAATTTTGGGGGAGTTGTTCTTGCCCCTATTCAACTAGCACAGGTAAATCATGCACATTTAGTACAAGCGCAGAGCAGAACAGGGTTAACAATGAGACACTCAGAGCCCCACATCCTGGCTACTGCCTGGACTAACAAAGGAACTTCAGCAGCATAATCTCATCTCACTGAACTTGGTAACCTTATATGTAAATTGCAGATAATCATGCCCACTTTATCATAGGATAATTGTGAGAAAGTAATGTATTAAGAAAGGACCTGGCATAATAGGTGATGAATACATGCTAGTTTTATTTTTCAAAAAAAAAAGCACTGACAGGTGCCCATTTAGGCAGGTCTTCAACTAGCCTATATTAAGCACCTTTGTGCACTTCACTTTGTGTTAAGCATACCACAGAGTAAGAGGCAGCCTTTGTTTATCATCTTCCACAGCCCAGCAGTAGACCAATACTTCAATAGATGTGGCCATTTGGGGAAGAGTGAAAATGAGGGTATATCTGCAGAACTCTAGGAACTCTGGTGAGAGCAGTATAAGCTTCGCTCAGAAGGAATCACTGAATGGCTAATAGGACACTCGATTAGGGCATCCTTCTGACCACCAGCCCTGTTCTCCACAGTTTCTCAGGGAATCAACTCAAGTGGCCACCAATCCAACTACCTCTCCTGGCCATGTGCTAGGTAATCAACAGACAGCCACAGAAACGGAGTGTACATAGTGGAAGGAAACCAGAACAAGTAGCCTCTAGCATTTTCACTCATTTCAGGACAGTTCATGTGTATTGTCAACAAACAGAGAATAGAACGATTGAAAAGAACATAGCATATCTGAAGGTCCAGCTAGAAGGTCTGGATGTGGGTTGGGGGGGGAGGGTATGGTGTACTACAGAAACCCTTGTAAGGCTGCTTATCGCCAACCTAGGTTACAGCTTCCCCAGGGCATCAGAAGGCAATCTCTTACAGGCTCTACCTTTCATCAGGGGTAAAGACAACTTGAAAACTAAAAAGAGAAAGAGCCAAGGAGAAGGGAGTGGAGTGGCAAAAAGGGGTGATGTTCCAAATAACTACCCCTCCAATTTTCTATTAGCACTATAAATTCCATTCTAAAATGTGACCATAAACTTAATGAGTCTCTTTTAGGAAGTATTAGGTAGTGAGCCATCCCAAAACTATGCACAAAACGGAACGGACTCCAGATACTACATGAAGCCCACCTGGATGTCCTGAGTCTGCTTTGGAATTCCGTTTCCGTGGCTAGGGAACACATCTGCACGTGGCAGCTCAGGTCACCTTTGCTGCCATGGTCTCATGAATAACAGGTAACCCTGCCTTGTTGCGAGGGAGAAAGAGAGAGAATAAGCAGCTTAGGTAACGGTGATCTGCTTTCAGGGAGAAAGGCAGGAGGAGAGAAATCACATGGAGAAAATATTGTCAGAATAAGATCCCTTCAGAAGAAAGAGAATGGACTATATAGAGTAGTCCCAAGACTCAAACACAAGGGACTTCGGGTTACTGGGTCTGATCCTACTCTATTGTCATTTGGTGTCACTGCTGCCATGCTGGCCACGTACCGTGGTGGCCAGGTAGGCCACCTGCCTAAGTAAGCACCACACTCGGGACTCAACTCCTTAGCCTTGGGGCTTTGCAGAAAGTCAGCAACGATAATGAAGATCAGCAACAATAATCACTTCACTGACAACAATCTTCGCAAAACTGCCACATCACCTTACGACATGAGGATCTTTTAACTTGTATTTAGACCTTACCTTACCCCCTCAGCCGGTCAGTGTTGATTAGCCTAGGAGGGCTACTCTGATTTAATGAGTTACTTTAAGGAATAAAAATTAATTAGTATAATAGTAACACCTGTTTCCTAGATGAAGCTTATAGCGGAAAAATAAAGCACAGAGAGTTAAGAACCTTTCTGCCAAATAGCCGACAATGTGCTTTGAATATTGCTTTGTGTGTTGTAGTCTATTGCTTTGCTGTAATGCAAAGTGTTGCAGCGAATAAATTTTGTAGACAACTCACGTTTTGGCACATTTTGTTTTCCCGTTTCACCCTTGTGTGACCTTAGCCAATCTACTGAGCTCATGTTGATGATGGAACTCAATCATCACTCACTTTCTTCTTCCGGAAAATGGAGAACGTCATAGGCCCCCTGCCATGGGATCACTGTGGAGAGTGCTAATAAGCAGAATGTATTTAGTACCAGTGCCTGGTACATGGAGAATGGGAGGCACGTGCTGGCTCTTTTCTAGGTTCGCTATTTGGTCCATGCACTTTGGGATCCTGTTTGCCATTTCATGTTATTGCTAGTGTGGGCTGTCATGGAGTCAGCCCTTAACTTACAATAATTCTCTCCAACCCCTGTGAGTTGACAGGCCTTTATTCTCAGTCTGTTTTCATCTGGTAGCTTTGCTCAAATGTGTTCAGCATCCTCACAGCACTCAAGTCTCCAGTGACAGAGAGGCGAGACCTGCACATGTGAGCCATCGGCCGGGAAGGGAGTTGGGAGTCCTGCGTGGTAGAACTATAGTCTACTGCTGAATCACCAGTGCGTCCAGTATTTTTGCATAAGGCTAGGAAATTTACATCACCATAAAGGTTTGATATTTCTGTTTTCCAATAATAAACAGAACATTGTTATTTTAGATAACTTCAAAAATACAGAAAAGCACACAAAAAGTAAAAAGAAAAAGGTTTCACGAAATACTACCACTGTCAGATAATGACTGTTATCGTTTTCACTATGATTCGGTACACTTATATGTAGAAATGTTGGCAAAAAATGGAACTAGGCTGAGCCCTGGTGGCGTAAGTGGTTGAGTGTGGGCCTGCAGCCTGTGGGCTTGGCTGTTCACGCCCACGACCACCAGAGGCAGTGATGCCAAACACACCCCCCCCCAAAAAAAAATGGAACTAATAGTTATAAAATTTTACATTTTACTATTTCTCTATACCACTTGAAATGTTTCAGTAATACTATTTATACCACTGAGTAGATATCACCAACTTCAGTTTTAGAACATTTCCATTTTTGTAAAGCAACATGATTTTAATCACTATGTGGTCTTACTCCATATGATAGTACTGTATGATATCTATTACACATCAAATTTATCTAATTAATTCCACATTGTTGGACCTCAAGATTGTTTTCACTTTCCATCCACTATAGTGAAGTTCTTGGTGCCTAGGGCTATTCCCACAAATAACAGTATAGAATCTGAAACACAAACATTTATCTAGGACTCAACATACACACTGAGAAACTGTTGCTAATCAACTTTAATATGTTTATAGGTTCGGTTTCACTGTAGAAAGATGCTCATTTCACTAAATTTTACCATAATGAATGTCAGCATGTTTCCTCTTTTTTATATTAGGTGTTAGATCTGTCCTGTCTGTCCAGCATGGTAACTTCTTGCTACACATGGTTACTGAGCAAATAAACTTCATCTAGTCTCAATAGAGAGGAACTGTGTGTGTGAAAATTACACAACACATCCAAAGGACTTACTATGGAAAAAAAATAACTATTTGTTAATATTTATCTGTTATGTTGATTACATTAAGGAAGAATATTTTCAGCATTCAAGATTAAATGAATCATATCATTAGCATTAATCTCCCCTCTCCTATTATTGTAATGTGGCTTCTATGATATTTTAATTGCATATGTAGCTTAGTTATATTTTTAGTGAGTAGAATCTAGAGATGTAGTCTTCATGTGCCTGATAAGCAGCACAACTGAGTCATGAATTACATCTATTGTTTGTGTTTCAGTTTTTACTGCTATATGAATCAAACCTCACCCACAGTCTTACCCCAAAATAAAGTTATAGCTCTTTCCATCTAGAAAAGTTAATATTTAATGAGACTCTTTTCATTATGTACTGAGAACTTTATAGAGAGAATCCACCATCATGAGAGAGATTTTCTTTTCAATTTCACAATTAAGGAAAAAACTGTTCAAGGACGTTTTCTACACTCCAAGATTATCTTACATCCTGCAGCCTTCTAGGTGCAAGCTCCTCTGTCCTTGATCAAGGACCCATGCTGCTTACCAAAAAGTTCTAGTTTGAACACACCAGATGCTTCCTGGGCCCTTGGCTCACATAAAGGTCATAGTAGCAGGACTCTCTGTTGTTAATTGTGGGCACCATCATAATCGGTTCCAACTTACAGCAGGCCTATGTCTAACTAAATGTGTTTCAGAGTCTCTTTTCATATGCAGTTTGATCTTTCCTTTCTTTCCTGACTTCTTGATGTCCTTTTGCTTTTTATTTTTCCACGCATGGTGTACCTAAGTCATCCCACATTTCTTCTGGTCTAAGATGGGGTCAATGCCTCCAATAACTTTTCTAGAGGGCCAATCAGGTGGGATACACTCAAGTTTGTATTTTTTTTCTGCAGCACTTTTTTTTATTTCCTTCCGTCTGAACATGAGCAGTCAATGATTGGCTTCACCTTAGGGCCCTGACATCAATTGGTGGCACCTAAAGAACTTACGCATCACCTGTTACCACAGATATTGTCCATTGGAATTTGGAATATTCCAGCTGGAGATATCCACTAGTGTGGTTGCCATTTACGTTCTTGAATTGGATGATTTAGGCAGCTGAATCTACCAGAAAGTGTGACATGCGACCCCGACTATTTTAACTGCCTTCGAGTGAAGTCCTGTTCTCAGCAACATTCTAAGGCAAAGTAGAACTGCCACAAAGAGGTTTCAGTCTATAAATATTTAGAGAAGCAGACCTCTTCATCTTTCTCCCACTGAGTGGCTAGTGAGTTCAAATCCCTGACTCTCCCTAGCAGCCTGTAGTTAAGAGAAATTGGATGTTTGCTTTTTAAAATGGAAACACAAACACCAAAAACTCACTGACATTGAATCAGTGCCGACTCGTAGCAAGCCTGTAGGACAGGGTAGAACTGACCCTGGGAGTCTCTGAGACTGCAGTGATTTTGTTGTGGTTGTGATAGTTATCTTTTTTAAAAAATCATTTTATTGGGGACATTACAACTCTTCTCACAATCCATACATATATCCAGTGTGTCAAGCACGTTTGCACATTTGTTGCCATCATCATTTCCAAAATATTTTCTTTCTACTTGAGCTCTTGATATCAACTCCTCATTTTCTTCCCTCCCTCTAAACTCTCCCTCCCTCATGAACCCTTGATAATTTATAAATTATTATTTTGTCATGTCTTACACTATCCGACATCTCCCTTGTCCCACTTTTCTGTTGCCTGTCTCGGAGGGAGGGGGTTATATGTAGATCATTGTGTTCAGTTCCTCCTTCCTCTCCCACCTTCCCCTCACCCTCCTGGTATTGCTACTCTTGTTATTGGTCCTGACAGAGTTATCTGTCTTGGATTCCCCAGTGTTTCAAGCTCAGATCTCTACCAGTGTACATCCTCTTGTCTACCACAATACTTAAGGTACAATTGGGATCATGATAGTTGGGGGCCAGGGAAGGATTGAAGAACTAGAGCATAACTGTATGTTTCTTCACTGTTACACTAGAACCTGACTGGCTGGTCTCCTCCCTGCGACCCTTCTGTAAGGGGCTGTCCAGTTGCCTACAGATAGGCCTTGGGTCTCCCTATCGTCCTCTGCATTCCCATTCATTCACAATAATATGATTTTTTGTTCTTTGATACCTGATCCCTTTAACACCTAGTGATCACACAGGCTGGTGTGCTTCTTCCATGTGGGCTTTGTGGCTTCTGAGCTAGATATCTCCTACTTTATCTTAGAGCCTCTAAGACTAGAAATGCTATATCTTTTGATAGCTGGGTACCATCAGTTTTCTTCACCACATTTGCTTTTGCACCCACATTATCTTCGGCGCTCATATTGGGAAGATGAGCATCTCAGAGTGCCAGATTATTAGAACAAAGTGTTCATGTGCTGAGGGAATACTTGAATAGAGACCCAATGTCCATCTGCTTCCTTAATACTAAACCTATAAATATATGTACACAGATCTATTTCCCCATCATCATATATAAATACATTTATATATGTACATGTCTGCATTTATATCTGTATTTATATAAATACCCTTTGCCTCTAAGTTCTTTCCTCAGTTTCGTTTTACTTTCTTTTTGTCCTACTATCATGTTCAGCCTTCATTTGTGTTTCAGTAATTCCTTTTGGTACTATTGTCCTTGATCAAGCCCTACCAGGCCTCCAACACCCTCCTTGCCATCGATTTTGGATTTTGGATTTGGGATTTTGTTGTTCCCTTGCTCCTGAGTTTGTTAATACCCACTTCTTTTATCCCATATCCCGTTCTTCAATGTTCCCCACCCCCTGAACCACTGTATTCTCCTCCAGATTGTTTATCCCAACTGGCTTATCTAGATAGAGCTGCAGAGGAGTCTGTAACTCTCTACAGAAATAGAAAGGACCCACATCCTCTTTCAGAGAGGCCAGTGGTTTCAGTTACCATTTAACAGCAGAATACCATAATATGAGTTATATTTTATGTTTACCCAAATGCAGAGATTCCTTGGCTGTCATTTCTCACCATCCCTTGATGATTTTCAAGTATATATTCATTTGCTTGGAAAATTAAATGATATTCATAAAATTAAACAAACTATAACAGATTGTGGTTGATATACTAGTCTCTATTGCTTTATCATAAATCTGTATGATTCTGTGTAGAATTTTGACATGCTGATGTATATACTTATTCTGTACCTTGATCTTGATATTGGATAAAATTATCCCCCTAGAAGACAGAACATGACTTTAAAAATAGTGCCCATAATACAAAATGTTGATTATAGTACCACACACAATATTAAAAATAAAACCTAAAGTCATAAAATAGGCAAAATTATATAGAGTTCATTAAACATTAAAAAACCCTCACTGCCAGGCTGAGCCCCGGTGGTGTAAGTAGTTGAGTGCGGGACTACGGCCTGCAGGCTTGATGATTCAAATCCAGCGGTGGCCCTCACGAGCGGCACTGGGTGGCTCCCATGACCACCAGAGGCCAGTGAGCCCCACAAAAACAAAAAAACAAAGAACAAACAAATAAAACACCCTCACTGTCATCTGGTCAATTCTGACTCGTAGTGGACCTATAGGAGAAGGTAGTGCTTTCCCTGTGGGTCTCCAAACTTTGAACTGTCCATGGGAGCAGAGAGCCTCATTAGTCTCCCACAGAATTGCAGATGGTTTCCCACTGCCGCCTTTGCACTTCACAGTCCAATGTGCAATCTGCTGCTCCGCCAGGGCCCCTCATAAAGCATACTTCAGAAAATATGAAATTCTCATAAACTGTTTACCTTAATCTCCCCTCAACTCATGGGTACGCATTGGACTATAATCTGAGGTCAGAAGGTCAAAACCACGGAGGAAAGATAGGACTTTCTCCTCCTGTAAACCATTACATTCTTGGAAACTCATAGGGGCAGCTATCCCCTGCCTACAAGGTCTCCCATCGGGATAGACTCCATGGCAATGAGTTTTAAGTCTCTATATTACCTATCTGTAGGAAGTCCCCCAAAGTCTCTATTATAGAGCATTTTATTTACCCTGGAATAAGACTATTTTTAATATGAGAAAGCAATGACATTTTTAAATTTTAATTTTAAAAAATGATCTCATTTTTATGATCAAATTACTTCCTGTTCCATTTAATTAACTCAATCAATTCCTATAATAAAATTGCATAGATATTAAAGGAATAAAATAGATAAGTGATCAGTACCAGACCCCTAGAACTATAGAAGCTTTCAAAACCACCCATGGGACAGATTTTCTTTTTGAACTGCTGACTTATGCTACTCAACTTCATAGAAACCTGAAAGTAGTATTTTCTTTGTTTGTGATGCTTGTCATATGAGAGCTATCAGAGATATGTATTTAGGAAATGATGTCACAACTTTCCCAGAAATGGAAGTGGTTCACTTGGGAATTTCTGCATTTACCAGTGCACCTGATAGTGACGGGGTTCTCCCAGAGGAGGGGACAGAAAACCTCTACTTATACTGCCTTATATTGTCTCTCTGTGAAGTCCTTGGACCATCTAAATGTTTTCATGTTTGGTCATTCAAATTTACCCAAAACTCCTCAGAAGGCCTGACACACTGCTTCTGAGAGAATGCTGTCATTGAAAACCTTACGGGGTACTATGCACTTTGACGTACAGGGGATCACCATGAGTTGGAATGAACTCACTAGCAAATGTTTTGTTTTTGCATTTCACTCTCATAGTGTAAAGGCTGGTTTCAGGTTATAATGCCATGGGACAGGGGTGTGTGACCTAAAGCATTAAGCTGTTGTACTCTTCAGTTGTGGTGATGTAATGGCTTTATGTAGGGCTGTGATCCCCACAGTCAGAAGTTCAAAACCACCAAGAGCTGTGCCGGAGAAAGACTGAGTTTTCTATTGTAAAACAGTTACATCCTCAGAAAAATATAGGAGGCCACAGTGATTCAGCATTGACTTAACAAGAGTGAGTCAGTAATTTAACTCTCAGAAATGATAGCTGTGCAGGCAGGCCACGTCCAAATATTGCCCCATCACTCTCAGCCGCATTTAGTCATACCACATAGAAGGCAGCCCATCACCACCTACTATTTAGCTTTGTGGTGGCAGGAGAAATGGTAAGGCCGTAAGGGCCAAGCAAGACAAGGTGAGGAAGAAAGTTTCACTCTGAGACTCCATGCATGATTCCAATAGTTTCCCTCTATTGGTAAGGTTTCTCTTTGTGGGTTTTACTTTTACTGTATCAAGGACTTGACCAAAGGCTCATGAAACATGTCAGCTCTAATTGCATGTGTGCATTGGCACAAGTTCTGCTTCAAAGTTGGAATGTTGTCACATATAACATAGTCCTGCAGAGGAATAAATGTGGCCAGGAAAAAAAATGTCTTATTCAAACATTCCTTAAAAGCAATTGTATACTTTGTAGTAAGGGGTAGAAAACCTTTGCAGAACCAGCTGAGTCAGTTCCCAGGAACCAAAGTTACAACACATTTCAAGATATGACTACCTTTACCTGCCTCTGAAAGAGCAGATTTCCCTTTTCCTCCCAGGACATCACACGATGCTCAATTGCCCTCTGGGGTACTGTGGTCTGGATGCAGCCAAGGAGACATTGCAGTAGAAGTGGGCAATTGGCCACGCTGGCTTTAGATCTGTGATGACCCTAAGCATTGATAATTGGTAGCTTGCTCTCCTTTGCTTGCTCACTTGTAGGTCACATGAGTTACATAAGGGTGAGTAAAAAGCATTGTTTCTATAGTTTTAGTTACCACATGTACCCTAAATCCCAAACAAAATGTATTTCAGCATGTCTCTCTACTCGGCAGATACCTGCAGACAAGTTCTCTTTGTAATGCACTTACCTTTGTCTAACTGGAATGCCTTAGAAAAAGAAAAATCTAGTTTAAACAGCAAATTATTGGGGGATCTTCTGGAACAGTAATATTTAGGCAGAGGAATCAACTCAAAGGTTATACCATTAATTGGCATTCTCTGAGAAAGGTAGAGATTGATAGATTTTTCCTAGAGATATGAAAATACCTCCTCCATAAGTGTGTAGACTTGAATGGATAAGGTTATAAAGAACAGTTTCATATTTTTGATATTTTTATTTAATACATATTTCTGTTGTATTGCAGCAATGCTTTTTTACTTTCTTTCATATACATATGTGTATGTATGTATATGTATAGATTATATGTGTGTGCATTTGTATTATTAAATCAATTCTGATTTTTAGTGACCCTCTGCAGGGTTTTTGAAACCATAGATCCTTACCCAAAAGACAGCCTCATCTTTGATATTTCTCTCTCTCCTTCCCTCCTTCTCTCCCTCTAGATCAGCGATGCTCAACCTGTGGTTTGTGACCTGTTTGGGGCATCAAATAACCTTTTCACAGGGGCTGCCCAATTCATAACTGTAGTAAAATTACAGTTATGAAGTAGCAACCAAAACATGAATAACTGTCTTAAAGGGTCAAGGAATTAGAAAAGTTGAGAACTACTGATCTAGATATAGAGATACAGAAAGAAATTGAAGAATACACAAACAAATAAAATGTATTTTCAAAAAGTTAATATTATTAGAAAATAAAGCATGCATATGAAAATATACCAAAATAAACTCATACTAATTTTTTATGACATGTTTGAATACACTCTAGTTTGAGGCACTAAGAAGAATAATACATCAGTTTAAGAAGAGCCAAGAGTAACAAAAATTCTGCTAAAATTGAAACAAGAACAAATATATTTGGGGGGGGGGCATCACTGCCTCTGGTGGTCATGGGCGCACCCAGTGCTGCTCCTGAGAGCCACCAATGGATTTGAACCGCCAAGCCCACGGGCCGCAGTCCCGCACTCAACCACTGACGCCACCGGTGCTCGGCCCACAAATATAAATTTTATGGTGAAGCTTGGGTTGAAGAATGATAAAGTCATTGATGCTTATGCACAGCTTATGGGAACAGTGCTACAAGTAAATCAGGAGTTATGCAAATAGTCCAGGTTCTCTAGAGAAGCAAAACCAATGATGCAGAGGCAACTTTGTGACATCTCATCAGGTTCAACGTACATAGTTCTTACTTCAAAAAGGAAAGTGGAGCAAACTTTCCTTTTGATCGGTACTGTGTTAGTGCAAGTTGACTAGAGAAACAAATTCATAGACACTCACATGTGCCTCGAAAAGATCCTCGTATACAAGAGCAATTGAATATTGTGACAACACCCCAGCCCAGTCCAGATCAAAGTTCATAAGTTCATTATTAACCCACATGTCCAATTCCAATGTATAAAGTCCTCTTCAGAGTCATGAAACTCTTTGAATGACTCCACATGTATGAAGATCACAGACCATTCAGTGGGAAGTCTTGTGGAACCAGTGACATTTTTAGTGTGTCAGCACAGGCAGGGGTCTCCACATGGCTTCTCCAGCTCCCGGTGTGCTGGCTGCATCAGAGTGAGTATGTGTTCCAGCTCAAGCGAGCTGCTGATCTCCTTAGCACCTCCAAATGAGGTCATCACACTGCCACCTCCTTGACAGCCCAACTCCACCCCTTCACTCTTAATCCTCTCAAACGGACCAGACTTTGCAACTACGACAGGTACCAAAACTGCTGTGCTCAGATCAGCTACATCTAATAGCAGAGTTTCAATGGAAACTATAAACAGGTGGGATCAAAACCTGAAGCATTTCTTGAAAGAATTGTACAAGAAGATGAAACGTGGCTTTCTAAGTATGGTTCTGATGGTAAAATACAAATAAAGAGGTAAAAGTGATCCCATCGATATGAAAGCAGACAGGAGGAAAGCAAAGATCATGGCAACAAGTTATTTTTGTTGCTGACTTTTTGGAGGGCCAAAGAACAATAGCATCTATTTACTATGAGAGAGTTGTAAGAAAGCTAGCCAAAGCTTTAACAGAAAAATGCTCAGGAAAGTTTCACCAGATAGAACTCTACCACAACAATGCTCCTGTTCATTCCAATTGTTAAACAAGGGAAATTTTATGAGTTTGTGGGAAAATATTAGGCACCAACCTTACAAACTTTGTTTGATTCATTTTGATCTCTTGCTTCCTAACCTTAAAAATCTGTTAAGGGCACCCATTTGTCTTCAGTTAACAACTTAAAAAGACATAATTAGCATGGCTATATTCCCAGGACCGACATTTCTTGAGCGATGAGCTAAATGAATGGTATCTATTCATTCTGTTTTCCACAATTGTTTTTACAATCTCTTTATAAGTGTGTTTTTGCTATTCATGATGTAACTTCTTTTTTTAAGCATGATGGCAATATTAGTGATGAAATGCAAACGTAGCATATGCCATTTTATGGGAATGAGAGTGATTAGAATATAAAAATTTTAGTGAATGTGGGATTGTACATGTCACATTACCCAAAAAAATATTCTGCAACAAAAAAATGAGTCAGTGAACTTAACAGTTTTAACAATTAATATAAAATCCTATTGATCTCGCACCATGAAAAAGTGAATCTCACCAGTTTTGCTTGTAATGCCATCATACTTAAATTTTGATGCTTCCTTTATAATAAATTATAGAATTTAATTATAGAATTATATATAACATGAAAATGCCATAAATTTAATTTAATTTTAAAACACATTATTATAATTCATTTTATGTATTTCATTATTAAACATTTTATAATTCAGAACATTTCTTCCTATTCTTTTCTCTTATAAATTTTTCAATGATTTCATAATAATTAAGCTGATTAGATAGTTAAGGTTTATTGTGCCAACCTGGCTGATACACATGTGGGATAAATTGAAGGGCAGAGAACTAAATGACTCTGTGGGCCTCTCGTTTCTAATTCTCAGTTCTCTTGCTCTCTGGTGGTAGAAACAGGGTGCAGCTGCCTTAGTCAGTTCCCTGCTTCAGCTGGCAAGGCTTATTTTCTGCAAGACATTCCTGAGGAGACGCCACATGGACCGCCCCCAATGCAGGCCTGGGTGCTAGAGCAGTCACATAGAGACCCCTGCTAGTGCTGAGATGTTTACGCTTTCACTGATTAAGCTTTTCTGCATTCAGTGTCATTGTGTGTGTTTTGTGAGATTGAGAAGGACTTTTTAGATTGTTGTTGACATATGGATTAATGTTGGACTTATGGGCTTGGATAGGACTGGGTTGGGATGCTTTCTTAATGTACCCTTTATATAAAACCCTCTCTAATACATATATGAGTTTCTATGGATTTGTTTCCCTGTCCATCCAGATCAATGCAGCTGCCAAATAATATCTACTTCCACACATAAGTATAATGAATCAAAATTTTCTTGAATCATTGTCCTCTGCAGATTTTTTGAGTGATTTTAAGGATGAAAGCAAGATTTCTGTTGTGTACAATTTGCAGTCATAAAAGTTAGAAATATTTGAAAAGTAAATTCGATATTGAGAAATACAGTGCATCTTATTTTTTTACTGTGAAATCATACAAGTATACATGACTAAAATTTTCCTTTCCTGGTTTTGTAAACTTAGTTCCCATGTAAAGAGGAATGTTTTGGACATTTTTGTAAACATTTGAGTTTATGTTTTCAGAATAAACCTGAACTTGTTTGTTGCATGTCTTCATGTGTTCTTCATTAGGTATAGCCTAGTTACTTAAGAGGGCAATTCTCTTGGAAAGGACTTCACATCCTTTGGGCCTTCGTTTCATGTAAGATTCAAGTGTGATAGTGATGGTTATGCAAAATTGATTCCTGGCACTCTAAAGAACTCCTGTTCCTTTCTCGTGATTCTGTGACTGTAAATTGCTCCCAAATCAGTATTTGGTAGCTTTTGTTTTGTTGTGGTTTCATATTGATCAAAAATATCCTCTGAAATGTTGAGAATGGCCCAGTGGAGATGTGTGCCTGTCTTTAAACTTGGTTTAGAATCTTGGGGAGTTTGACGTGTTAGATGGGAATGCTGCAACATAATGTCCCATATAGGCAACATAAATGTATACTCTAGTAACTGGGTTTTGGTTTTTTTGAGAGAGGGGGTTGCAGGGAGGAGGGGAGTGACAATGTTTTCAACTTCTCTTTGGTATATCTTTTTTTTGCATTGTCTTCAGGAATATTTTAAATTGGATCTAGATCATTACTGTATAATTTTAGCATTTCACTCCATGCAGCATGCATTTTTAAAGGTGTATTAGGAAAACATTTTAATATTTGTTGCCTAAATATGTTTTAAGAACTGCCCACAGGAAAGTAGGTGTGTCAAAACATGTACAGGGTAGCTCATAGTAGAAAAAATATTCGCTTCTTTCAGACAAAAAAACACACCATTTTCTATAAGATTAGATGAATCTGTAGCACATGGTATTAAAGTGGTTTAATAATTATGATTCTAAAATGTCCTGAACACCCTTAAATATTGTCAGCTTTGCCATCAGACTGACCTCTGCCCCTAGAAAAATTAATGCTGCAAACATAAATAGTAAACATTTGATTTGCAGTTTCTTCATCTGTGTGCCTTTTTAAAGTTAGCAAACATGGTAAATTGCTCAACAGGTACTCTATCTGTTGACACAAATATCTTAAAACAATATTTAGCTTATCTCTGAGAAATATCAAGTTGGAATCATCAGACAAACAAATATCAAGCTATTCTTATTACGCAAGGAATAGTTGATGGGACGTTATCACCTACTTTATTAATTCTTCACATGTTGTTTTAGACAGAAGAGGGGTATTCAGAAAGGGCATGGGAAATTTGATCATGGAACTTTTCCACTGACCTTAGGAAATCTTCTCATAACCCTTCAGGAACCTTCTCCTGTGCTTCCATATTTTGTGATTTGACCTGATGAGAATGAACCAAATCATGTAAGAAGTTCAAGTGAACCCTCCCCTCAGATTTCTAGCTTTTGATTACCTAAATACTTCATTTCTTTCTCAAAAAGATAGTCCATATTCAGGGTTGCTATAATGACAGCAACAGATTGCAGAACTGTTTTCGTTTTTGGGGTTGTTTTTTTTTTAGTAATTTTATTTGGGCTTTTTCAGCTTTTGTAATAATTTTCTTACAGCTCTTATAACAATCTATAAATCAATTGTATCTAGTACATTTGTGTGTATGTTGTCATAATTATTGTCTTTTGGGGGGCATCACTGCCCTCTGGTGGTCGTGGGAGCTACCCAGCACTGCTTCTGAGAGCCGCCGCTGGATTTGAACTGCCAAACCCACAGGTCACAGTCCTGCACTCAACCACTTATCCCACCGGGGCTCAGCCCCAGAACCATTTTCTAATGCTAACTTTTTCATTAATTTTTGCTTCTAGTTCACAGGTTAGGCCCAAATCAGGTCTTCTATTTGAATATTGCGACATGAAATCTGTGATATGAGCTCTTTTCAGGTTTGTCAATCATTTTCAAGTAGCACTGTTTGTTAAATCCAAGTATAGAAAATCAAGAATATAATGATTAGGATGAAATAAATTTCAAAAGGAAAAATATACAAAGCTGACTGATGGATAGTAGTGTGGTTGCTCCCTCTCATAACTAAATTACTGTCTTTACACCCCAGAAATGTATTCTGACTACAGGACCTTGCTTGTTGACTCTCCTGAAATTTGCAACAGGAAATCTCAAACTGTCCACGAGGATGTTGACTGTCAATTGGTCTTTCTCCTGAGTCAATGATTTAGAAGAAAAATTATTCCACAAATAGTATCTCTATTTCTGTTACTGATGGGGTCTGCATCAATGTCAAATTTTAAAATAGTTTCCCTTTCTATGCCATTGTTATTATTTTTTTACCAAAGTAAGGCATGCATTAGGCATTTGTAACAAATATTGTAATTTCAGCACTATGAACCCCTTTGTACTATCAGGGCTCCTCTGTCACACACTATAAATTGTCAGTTTTACTAATTGTATCTCTGGATCCCAAAGGTCACACACTCACATTCTCAAGCAGAATTCATTTTCCTTGGAAATAAAGTGGGGTAATCGGGACTCAATTAAGGAGTGTATACTGTGCCACACAGACAAAGCAATTATTTTCTTATTCCATTGTTCTCTGCATCAAGTAGGCAAGTGTTAGAGGAGGAACATCAGTCCTTGAGATAATTGTTCCTATATAATATAGCAAAGAAAATATTGATTTCATATGGTCAAGTGCCTAGATGTTCTCTTCTCTCAGAACTATTTTGATGAAAGGAGTATATTCTGATACCAGGGAACTGAGAGACTATTTTTTAAAAAATACATATTGCAAAAAAAAAAAAAGAAGAAAAGTACATATTGCTTTTGCTACCTGAGGTTAATCAACTAGATGATGTATTATAATTTTTTTTGTTTTTTTGGGGGGGCATCACTGCCCTCTGGTGGTGGGAGTAGGAGGCCCAGTCTTTGCTCCGGTGGAGCTGAAATTGAACCTCCATCCCAGTGGGCCACAGTCCCACGCACAACCACTACGCCACCGGGACTCAGCCCCGATGTATTATAATTTTAATAGAAGAAAACATTTAAAATTTTACCATAAGGGATGGAGCAGATAGAGGATTGACAGCAAAGAGATAACTCTGTACCACTGGGGGAAGCTCAGTAAAAGAGTTGACATGAGAGAGAAGTGCTCAAGAAAATTCCCACAGAAAAACTCAGACCCATAGGAAATGTCTAGTTGAGATGATCAATCACATGCTTCCCCACTTACCAGATTTCCATTACAGCCTTCTTTGTGCAGCCACCCCCATGGGAAGCAGCAGTCCTCCTTTTCACTCTGGATAGCATCTTTTTGCAGATAAAATGACTTAAAGTCTGGTCTCCTAAACATTTCATGTTTGGTATTTGACATTTTCCTGCCCATACCATTCCACGGAATGCAGATAAAGATGTAAATTTATTTATTTAAGAGATGGCCAGCATTGCTTTTGAAAAGCTAGAAAAACACACAAGCATTTCCTACCAGAGTGTAGAACCAAGACTACAGAGATCTCTGGAGAAGTGTATGTAAGTCCGTTACCAATGATATTGTCTAGACTCACTTTCTGACAGTCTTTTAAGTATGTGTGGTCAACATTGAAACAGCCCAGGTTTGGGTGATTTTCTTTCGCTGTATAGGAGATGTCTTCGCTGAGCCCCGGTGGCGTAGTGGTTGTGCGCGGGACTGCGGCCCACTGGGACGGAGGTTCAATTCCAGCAGTGGGGCTGGGCCTCCTACTCCCACCACCGAGAGCAGTGATGCCCAAAAAATAAAAAAGTTAAAAAAGAGATGTCTTCAGGGTCCCCCAAGGTGGTGCAGTTGTTTTGGTACTAACCAAAACATTGGTAGTTTAAGTACACACAGAAGTACCTCAGACGAAAGATCTGATGATCTACTTCCAAAACTCCACCTACTAAAACCCGAAAGAGTATAACTCTATTTGACAGATAGGGGGGGTCTCCATCAGTTACAGATGACACAGAAACATACAACAGACTCCACATGATTGGACAGCTACTCATAAATAACTGGAATTGAGTTATAGCTGATGTGTCTGAAAAAAATTATATATATGTATACTTAGCATAATGCAAAGTTCCAATCCTATCCACAAAGTAATTCTGATGCAATAGATCTGGAAATTTGGAGTGAACATAGCGTTTTGTCACTTTAGAGGCTTGCCGCAGGGCTGTGTCACGACGTGCCCTTGTTTGCAACCAGAAAATGAGGACTGAAGTGAAGGTTTGGCTCCATCCCACAACTGCAAGCGCTGTCAAAGAACACAGGGTATGAAAGACTGGTCTACTTGGCTCAAAATGTTCCTGATTTTGGAAGCAAAAAGAAAAAAGGAGACAAACTTCTCTACTTGAATAAAAAATTATGGTCTTGGAAACCCACAGAGATAGTTTTACCTTCCCCTATTTGGTCACTATGAGTCAGAATCTATTAAATGATCGTGAATCTTTTTTAAACTGATGTATTGGCATATAATTCACATCTCATAGAGTTCAGTAGTTCAATCATATAGTAAGATTTGTATAATTATCACCATCATCAATTTTAGAACATTTTTTTCTTTGTTGCACTCCTTGTTATTAGCCCCCAGTGTCCCCCACTTTCTCCTGCCCTACCTCCAAGAAACCATTTAAAAAGTTACTGTCTATATAAATTTATCTATCCTGGATTTCATATACACAAAAGCATACCCCACCACTCACCAAAAAAGAAAAAAATTCTAATAAGAATTACAAAATTAAACAGAGGAAAATCTCAATAGAAAACAAAGCAGAAAATATTAAAAATTATAACAAATTTTAAATAGGTCAAGAGAGAGCATAAATTAGAAGAGAGTAATTTATAATTATGCATGTTAAATTTTTAAGCTACCCGCATGTGCAATATTCCACTACCCATGCACTCTGCATGAAGGCAAGATTGTTCACTTCTCTGATCTCTGGTCAGAGGAGAATCACTGCAAGCTTCATCCACGTGTCTTTCCTCTTCACTTTTCTATTAAACTGAAGCAACTTTAGAATGCTTCAAATGATGTTACATTTTAACCAGCTATGTCTGCCATAACTGACTTTACAAGGTTCTCGGTATGATAACTATGGCCAGAGGGGTTTCACTTGAGGCTTAATCCATGCATGAATCTTGCAAATGAATTTTGGGTTTTCCCTGTCATCCATAACCTTCTGAAAAACAAGCGTTAACAATTTAGGCTCTAATCCCTTTGGATTGAATTTTATTATTACAATCCCTGGATCACGCAGCTGTTGTGCTTCTTCCATGTGGACTTCCCTATTGATGCCTCACTTACCTGACTTCTTGCTTGAAAACCGTAGACATTTTAAGACCACAGACACCATTTTTTCTGATAACTGATAACCCTCTAGTTTCTTTGTCACACTTTACTTTAGCATCCACCTCTTCAGTAATTCCTTCATGAAGATGAGCATCAAACAGAGCCAGACCCTAAGATAGGATCTAGAATTAAATGGCACAGTGGTTATGAGTTGGGCTGAGATCTACAAGGTGCTTGAAAACCACCAGCTGCTCTGCAGAAGGAAGACAGAGTTTTCCAGTCCTATAGAGAGTGACTGTCTGAAAACCCACAGGGGCAACTCTATACTGCCCTATAGACTTCCTATGAGTCACCTTCGACTCAGTGGCAGTGAAAGAGTTGAGAAAAGGAAGTTATACCTGTATAGGCTGGCTGCAAACAAAATTATAACTATTGTTGACTTGTACAGGTTGCACATTTTAATGACTAGACACTAATCACATAAACAATGGATGCTGTGATGGCCAAAACTTGAAATAATATTCACAAAGGCAGATCCATGCCTACCAGATTAATGCATGATAATAAAGCATGAAAATGGTCATTATGTGGTAGTTCTGGACCACCATTCACTTGGTACTCTCAATCTGAACCACGAGTTCAATGGGCATCAGTTTCTATATCCTTGAGAGAGTAGTCTTCTGCTTCTTCTCAAGCACTAGGGTGTTTCAAGCTGAAGTCTAAGAGCTACAGATCCGTTTGCAATAAAACTGAGTTCACTTATTGGGGGTTCCTTGTCAAGTCCTTCTGGTGTGCCTATGAAAGATATTGAATAACAAAAAATGGAAACAAAAGCTTCAGTAGTCTATACCACACAATCTGGGTCACCAAGGGTAGGAGAGAAACTCAGCTGAGGTGAAGTCTCCTTTATTGTAGTAGTTTTTAAGAGGAAGGTAAAAATGGTTTGTGGATGCTAATTTTGAATATTGGTAGATTGGTAAAACCAATTTTGTATACATCAGTAATTATTCTTAGATGTACCTTGAAAATAGGCGCTTTTCCTTTGTACTTTTGAGATCATTAAAATCATTCAAAATTTGGTGACTCAAACTTCATTTACCTTACACAAACCTACACAGATAATTGTGGGGTTTTTTTCCATGTGAAATTATGTTTTTCCAATGTCGTTTTGCTGGGCGTGTGACTCCATTTTTCACATGAGCCAAAAGGACTAAGTATTTACTCTAAAAACTTGTATTCCAGAAAGTGATTGACATGTGACTTAAACTCAGCCAATATGATGCTTTCTCCTAGAATTTTTCTATTATGAGTCAAGCATGTATTAGTGCAGCATTCTCATTGCTTCAACAACAGCAGTGCACCCATCACACTGTTCCAATAGGTATCACTTCCTATCCCTCTACAGTTTCCTAGCTGTTAGTCTTCAAATCTGGTCCCCCAGAGTCCCAATATTCAATGAGTTCATAGGAAATTAACAATGTTCAACCTTTTCCTGAAAATATGAAAGGTAGTTGCATGTGATTCAGCCTAACTATTTTGACTTTGATACACTTCCAATGCACTTTGCATATAAATCATTATTACCATCCGCGCATCTATCCCTACATGTCTTGATGTATCTGTCTTTTAACATCACTGTTTTACCAACACTGAGCAGAATGCTTGTCACATCACTGGTGCTAAATAAACATATGATGAATTAATTACATTAGACTTTCAGCTTGTATTTTAGTAATTTACATATCTATCTCAGGAGACTGATTTTTCTTTGTTTCTTTTCTCATTTTAGCTCATTTTAAAATACATATTATTATTATTAAGTGGAGGCTACACTTTTCTTCTTAGCTATGCATAGTATGCATACTTAGCTATGCATAGTATTTCATTGAGTGTACATGCCAGTTTTTTATCCATTCTTCTATTATTATCTTCAGATCAACTACACCTTTAACAGTTTAAATCACTAATCAAGCCCCAATAGTTTATCCCTCACTTGATCCCTGATTTATTTTCTATCTTCCATTTGAATTACGGTACTAGTAAAAAAATATTGAAAATGCCATAGACTGCCAAAGTACCAAATAGACCTGTCTTGAAAGAAATACAGTTAGAATGCTTCCCAGAAGTGAATATAATGAAACATCATCTCATGTGCTTTAGACATGTTAACCAGGATCTCTCTCTCTCTCTCTCTCTCTCTCTCTCTCTCTCTCTCTCTCTCTCTCTTGCTCATTGAATTGATCTTGACCCAGAGCATAGCTGGAAAATGACATCATTACTAGTAGAAGGGTGGTAAAAGGGAGACTTTGAACAAGAGAGATTGGCACAGAGGCTGCAGCAATTGGCTCAAGCATAACAATTGTGAGTATGGCATAGGCCTGGAAGGTATTTTGTTCTGAGGTATGTGGGATCAGTGTAAGGGGACTAGACAGCACCTGACAACAACAACAATCTTCCATTTTACTCTAGTTAGCATACATCAACAGCCTAGCCCAGAACTCGGCCAACTGTGCTTTGGGAGCCATATGTGGCTCTTTCATTGTGAGTGTGCAGCTCTGAAGTAACCCTGAAAATATCGGAAGATCATTATTTCAGATCGCGGTGATTTCATTTGTTTGGGAAGACATATTGTAGGCTCTTGAGTGAGGAAGAACAGAATTGGCTCTTCCCTCTCAAGAGTTAGCCAACCCCTGGACTAGCCTATTGGTTTGTCTTCTCACCCTTGTTGTCCCCCATGTGTAAAACCCCAAAGTCTATTTCCTTTGTACATCTTTAATTTGGTTCTTTCCTATAACAGTGGTCTTATGTAATAGTTGTTCTTTTGTGATTGCTTAATTTCACTTAGCAAAATATTCTCCAGATCCATCCATGCCAGGAAGAGTGCTGTGAAGATTTTTTTCTTTATTTAGCTATGTATAGTATTCTGTTCAATCTATATGTCAGCTTTTTTAAATCCATTCTTCTATTGGTGGTCCCAACACTTGTCTATCAGTTTGTTGTACTGTGGCTTGTGGTGGCTTGTGTGTTGCTGTGATGCTGAAAGTGATGTCACTGATATTTCAATGGCCTGCAGGGTCACCCAAAGTGAGCAGGTTTCAATGGCATTTCCAGACTAAGAGGAGACCATGAATAAGAAATGGGCTCCCTTGGAGGAACCAGCTCCTGAAAACTTCATGCTTAGCTATGAAATATTGCAGATACTGAAGGCCTAAGGAATGGAAGGAGTACATTGTCAGAGATAATGCCAGAGGATGGGCCCTCAAGACAGAGAGGGCACACAAAATGCGAGATGTGGTCAGAGTGCTCCTAACCATCCAGGAAGGCAAGACTTCATCTTCCATATTTTGGACAGGCTGCCAGGAGAGACAAAATGCTGGGGAAGCACGCCGTGCTGGGTAAAACGTGAGCGGTGAAAAGGCAATCAATGAGACAAATTGACATTGTGGCTGCACCCATGAGGTGTCCACAACTGCGAGGATGGTTTAGGCTCACACAGTATTTCCTTCTGCTGTGCGCGAGGTAGGTGCGGGTTGGAAGAGACTCCATGGCACCTCACAGCAGATGGGTGTCGAAGTTTTTCCATCATTTTGTCCTAGTGAACAGTGCTATGAGGAACATCGTTTGCATATGTCTGTTCCTGTTCTGACTCTTGCTTTTTTTGGACATGTACCCAGCAGAAGATTGCTGGATCGTACGGAATTTCTATTCCCAGTTGTCTGAGGTACACCATATCACTGGGCACAGTGTTTTGACATAATTACATTCTCACCAGCAGTGTATGAGGCCTCCAAGTTCTTTGCAGCCTCTCCAGCATTTGTTTATTTCCTCTTGTTTGGACTTAGCTGTCAATGTCAAGGTAAGGCGGTGGCTTAACCTGTCTTTGACTTGTACCTCCTGGATGGCTAATGATTGTGAGCCCTTCTGATGTTTGTTGGCTACTTTTATCTCATGTTTGGTAAACTGTTTGTCATTACCCATTCACCACTTTTTAATGGGGTTGTTCTTTTTTTTCCTGTATTGAGTGTGGAAAATTCTTATGGCTTTTAGATTTTAGTCCCCTGTCTGTTGTGTCACTATCAATCCCCCACCCCCCAACTCCATGGAATCTCTTTTGACTATTGATGAAGCTTTTTGATGCACATAAATATCTTATTTTTAGTAGATCCTGGCCATGGATTTTGTCATTTTGTGTGTCTTTTCTTTATTATATTTGATAGTGTGACTATATCCCATTAAGTTTTCCCCTATTCTCTCATTGATAATATGTATAGCTTAGGCATTTATATTTTGATTTTTGATTCACCTTAAGGACATAGAGTGAAGTATGGGTCTTGCTTCGTTTTTCTATAGCTGTAAATCCAATGATGTCAACACCATTTTTAAGAGATTACTTTTATCCTTTTTAATGTTTGGGGCTCTATGTCAAAGATCAATTCTTTGTAAGACATTGAATTAATTTCTGATGTATCTGTTCCACAGTCAATGTATCTATCAGTGTACTGTATGTAAACAGATCATCAATTTTGTATTCAACTACTTAAATTACTTATCAACACTGCCACCAGCTTGCCTTGCCCCTCTCTATCCACAGGCAGATTCTTTTTGTTTTGTTTTGTTTGGTGGGCATCACTGCCTCTGGTGATCTTGGGTGCTACCCAGTGCTGCTCCTGAGAGCTGCCGCTGGATTTGAACCACCAAGCCCGTGGGCTATAGTCCGGCACTCAACTACTCAGGGCTCAGTCCAGGCAGATTCTTATAGACAGAGATGATGCCTTTCTTCTCTCTGAATATCCAGCCTTCAATGGAGTTGTCACTAAGATGAGAAGTTGCTGAAAAAGACCTGAACTCACTAACATTTTTAGCTCATGGTCTTTGCTGCTAGTTAAAATGGACTATATAGAACACCTTTTATCTTTTATAGGGACTCTTACTAAATAATTTTAAAGCCTTGCAGCTAAGTTCTTAGCTGCAAAGTTAAGAGAGAAATTATTCTAGTTATTATTATTACCTAACCAATTGTGCTAAATTGGTGACTTTAAAATAATAGCAATTATGTTTATTACATTTCATGTATATAGGGGTAGACAGTTCACTAGGCTCAGCTAAATCCTACTCGAGATCTTTCCCACCTTAGCTGAAATTCAGAAGCTTGCTCTGGTAATTCTGTTGGCTAGAGTACTGACTAGGGCTGTTGACTAGAAGACTTCCACATGGTTTTTCTATGCAGCCTAAGCAGCACAGTGGCTGCTTCTAAGAGCAAAGAGTTCTATCCCAAGAGAACCAGACAGAAGTTGAATTGCTTTTCATGAGCTCATCTTGGAAAGGTCATAGCATCAGATCCACTGCAATTACAAACACAACCTGATTCATTGAGAAAAGACATAGTCTTTGGGGCAGTTAGATTTAATGTCAATTTGTACCTGGATGGAAGCGTAGGGGTAAAGCCCAACCTATCCATCGGGTCAAAGACTGATAAGGCCCCCCTCAAGTGTAGCCTCTTCATAGGAGAGATACTGTGAATCTATCTCTCTCTTTCTCTTGCCCTTCACCCTCCCGATATGCTAGAATTCTGTATTTACCCCCAGGAGTGGCCCTGGAACTGTCAGTGCCTTGCCATGTCCCCATGGACTTTGGATTCATGCGACTCTGCACTCAACAGCTACTTATCACTCTGTTTTCAGTTTCTGCTTCTTTGGCCTACAGCTGAGTCCAAAGAGGAATCTAACTAGTATGGGAACCATGGACTTCAGTTGGACTGGATAGAATAATACATAGATGGATGTCACTGGTTTAGTTTCTCTGGATAACCCAGCCTCGCATAGTCCCCACACTTAATGGGAAGAGTGATGAGTTCATGATGTAAGACCAGAAGAAGAAAAAAAAAAAAGCCCAGAGGTTTCATTGGACTCAGGATCTGAGTAACCCAAGTTGGGAAGAAACAGAGCCACAGAGGATAACTGATTCTTAATCATTTATTAGACATGTCAAGCTCAGTTTGAATTGAAAGAAAAAGAAAGAGACAAGTATCCTGGATCCCATCATGAAGCAGTTTGATCACAATTCCTAGAGAAGAATCCTGATCAAAAGGAGGGAACAGAGCAACATAATTTCAATTTCTCATATGCATGAAGACTGGTGATGCATTAAAGCTATTGCCCTGACATAATATTCAAGCCTTAAATGAAAAATATCTCCTAAGTTATTCTTATAATAATATTTCAACTTAGCTAGTAACAAAAAAAAAATGTCCGCCTTGAGCACTGCACTCTTTTAAGAACTATCTATGTGGGATCAAACTGAAAATAGCATCTTGAAAAAGTAGATAGGAACCTTTGAAAGATTAGATAGGGACCTTAGGGGGCAGGAAATTTATATTCACAAAGGAGGACTAACTCAAAAAGCACATGAGTGTGGCTGTGCAAGTTGAAGAGTATGATCAATGCCATTACATTGTACATGGAGAAACTGCCAATTTGATATTTGTTTTGCTGTGTACATAACATTAACAAACTAAATGAAATAAAAATTTTCCTTGAGTGAGTGAGATATGCCAACCCACTGAGAAAAGTGCAGATGTATGAGCAGCTCCACCAATGAAGGCAGACAAAAAGAGTTAACAAGGACTGTGCAGAATTCATGTTGCTGACCATGTGGAGACCACGGAAAGCCCTCTCACCTTATGTATGGCCCATGATAAGAGCGTGGAAGAATGCCTGGACCTGGGCCTGTTGGGCAGTAACCCATTTGGTAACCCAATGGGCAGTTGCCCATTTCACCCTCACCCTGCTCTGTTCTGTATTGGGAAAGTCACTTCCTACATGTTGGGCTTCCTAGGCTCCCATACCATCTGCCTTCCAACCACTCTGTGTGTTTATTGGGAGAAACTGATAGGACATTGGTGGGAAGGAAGAACATATGTGTTGAAAGAAATCACTCAGTTGAGCTTAAAGATTTAATTGGTCTTTTGACTTTTTATCTGACCAATGAGTCAGTGAAATGTTTTTATTGAACTTTTCCTAAAACTCTCTTTATCATAGATTTTTTTTTCTAATTTTTTTTTCTTTTTTTGGGCATCACTGCTCTCCGGCGGTGGGAGTAGGAGGCCCAGCCCCACTGCTGGAATTGAACCTCCGTCCCAGTGGACCGCAGTCCCGCGCACAACCACTACGCCACTGGGGCTCAGCCCTATCATAGATTTTTAATGCCTTGGAAAAGTTGCGGGTTAAGCTTAAATGGGGAGGAAGGAGACAGGGAGGTATTTCCTTTAACACTAGAAACTTACAGCAACACTTTCAGATCTCCTGATTCGACTATTTTGTTTGGACATGACACTGAGAAAGATTAACTGTCTCCTTGGTCTCAGCGTATCAGGTGGCGAGTTAGGGGGATAATCCTGACCCAGGTTTTAGATGACATCAGTCTCCTTTCTGCAATTCTCAAACACAGATTACTTTTTCTAGAGCTACCTAAGCGGTGTACTAGGTACTGGGAGCACCATGACCAAACAGGTCCCTCAAGGATAGGAAGTCAAAACTACTCATCCTTAGGGAGAGTCCAGGAATGAGATGTGACCATTCCCTAAACTCCGCAGAGCAGGGACAGAGGTTAACCGAGAACAAGGAGCCACTTCTAGTCATGCCGATGCAACCAAACATGCTGTAACTTCTAAAGGCCCTGACAGAAAAACAATGGTCTGATAGGATTCCTTGCTGGGGTCTTCTTTCATGAAGGAAAGCCCAGTTGACCAATTATGCTGCTTTTCTCATTATATTTGTGTACTTGCTTTAGTACCATATATTGTTTCTGTTGAGTCAATATCAACTCATAACCAGCAAATATGATAGTCAATCTTCCCTGTAGGGCTTCCTAGACTGGCATTTTCTCAAGAGTAGAATGCCTGGCCTTTTTTCCTAAGGGTTCAAACAGCTGACATTTGAATTATTTGTTGTCCCTGAGTCCTTACTAAGCATACTGAACATATGCTAAAGAAACTCTATGCCAATAGCCCCAATCTCCCTTTCCTACCTGCTCTCTCTCCCCTTCCCTCCACTTCCATTGATTCTGAGACATTTCGTGGTTGGTTTCAGTCTTCTAAATCCATAATCACAAGTAATGATTCAGTATAAGCGTAGTATCATTGAGTTGCAATTGTTTCCCCTTGCTATACTATAAGGACATTTAAATTAAGCATATACACATCTATAATTCAAATACATGTAATAAATACATATATACACATACACATATAGGGCTTTTGTGGTTATATACCATCTACCTTTTAATTATATATATATATGCATACATATATATACACATATATCTCCCTCCTTAAGGAAGCATGTGTGTGTGTGTGTGTGTGTGTGTGTGTGTTCCTAGAGAAAACCAATAGATGACCCTTCATGATTGACTTTCAAAGGTAGCATCACTACCAGTAGGCCACGGTGCTTTGAGGGGTTGCCAAAGCTATGTGAATGTGCTTTATCGCTTTATTGGAAGCTGAACGTAGCCAGTGGTTTCCTAGAACCCTGGGGTATGAGCCAAGGGAGGATGTGCGCACATGGTGATGAGAAATGTGATGTCAGCACTATGCTTCACGAAATGAATAGCCACCACTTGATTTAAAGTTCTCGGTTTCCTGTGCTGTTTAATTTTGTTTCAGATGAGAAATTAGCGTTACACCCATACTTGAGGACAAGCCAAACTGCATGACTTCACATCGCCTTTAGAACAGTATTGAATTACATAGCTTCTTAGTTCATTTGCGCCCCACTTCCAGAGAGGTGGGATTTTCTATATGATGCAGAGTGGAGATTTGGGGTTGAGGAGAGGTTTCCATTTCCAGGGTTGGCCAGACCTTTGTGATGTCACCTGAGGAACACATCTGCGCTCTTTCACTCAATTAGGTGTATGTGGGAGAGAAAACCCCACCCTGAAGGAGAAGTCTGAGAGGTTATGTGGGTCTTTTTCTTTACCACGAATGTTTTGCCTTGCGGTTTAATTATGTCTGCTCTCTCTGTGGATGAATGATTTTCCGAGTTTTGATCACAGAACAAAATCTCCTTCAGTACATTCTGTCCCTGTTACTAGAACTCTTCCCAATTACAGAGAACATGCTAAGCTCTTGCCCCACATGGCCTTAGTTCCTTCAACAAGGAAATCCAAGCACAGTATTTCAGGGAAGTAAGACATCCACTTAGAGAAAAGGCACCAATACTTTCACTGAATAAAGATCATTGGAAAGCATTCCTATTGAACTTTGGATAAAATTATGCATATATATATATATGCTTCATGAAATGAATAGCCACCACTCGATTTAAAATTTTCAGATATATATATATATATATATATATATATATATATATGAAACTACCTAATATTTGATGCTGACATTGCCAATCTTACAGGTTCTGGCCACTGTATTTCAAAAGTAATGTAAAAATAGAATCTTCTCAGTTACCTAGAATTAGGAATGCTAGTAAAACCAAGCTCCCAACTGAACTCAAGATCATCTTTTCTTTGTTCAGACAAACGAAAAGATTCTAGAGATCCTGGGAACATCAGTGAATAAGGCAAACCATTTCACAATTCACAACTGGGATGTAAATTTTGTTAGGCTGGCAAGGTAATAGTATTTAACAGAGACACAAGGATGTCTCAATTACAGCACTCAGGCAGATTTGTCATGAAGTCATAAAGCTTATCATTTTTTATCTTCCGGGCTTTTCCTTTTATGAGCCCCTTTGAAGGCCTTATAAGAAAAGTCAGGCGATGTAACTTCCAAAATTAGCCAGTGAAACCCCTGGGAAGCACGTGGTTTGATCCAGACCAATTACAGAGATGGCCCTGGAGGAGCGTTGGACACAGGGTCGCCATGGATTAGGGGCCAACTCCATGACAGCTAATAACAACATCGAAGATTTCTAATCTAATTTTGCATATCCAGTGTTTATTCCTTCTTCTTATAATGTAAACCACCCCCCACTACCACCTGAGTGGTATCTTCTAGAACACAAACCATGGATCCACTCCTTTTCAGGTTTGTGAACACTGGAAAAGGAGCACAGATGGTCTCTGTCTACAAAAGTGTCTTCTTATGACCAGGGTGAGTCAAACAATCACATGGAGTGGTTTTCTTCTTTCTTCTTTCAATGGGAAAGGAACACTTCATTAAATGGATAGATTAATATAGATTTCTATGAAATGAAAATATTTGATCAACTAGTTCAATTTACTTCCTTACAAGTTAGTTCTGTTGTCCCTCTTATTCGTATATTGCTCTCATGGAACCATCAATTTTGTTGAAATCTTTGTAAGTCTTATATTGTATTTTAATCACCATATTTGCCTGTTAGCTCCAACAGTTGGGTTTGGCAATACAGTAGTCGACAAGTGTTGATCTACAAAGTGGTAGTTTCATAGGATTTAGACTAAAAATGTTCAATCATATGCCAATCACAAAGGCTGGCAGTAGAGATTTCAGAAATAATTTAATTTAGGAATAATAACTAAAATAATTTAACTTAGGCCTTTTTGCTAAATAGAGGTACTTTCAAATCTAAAACAATACTAACAGAAATATAGCACAAGGCAGACTCATAAGACACATATATATATTTTTTCCTAGTAGACAAACTAAAGAAGTGAAAGAAGCAGGTAAAATTCAATTTAATAATATACTTTATTTAATCCCACATATCAGAAATGCGATTATTTCAACACATAATAAGTATTCAGAAATTATTGAGATATCTTACATCCTTTTTTAATTCTAAGTTTGCAAAATTTGGTGTGTATCTTACACTGACAGCATTTCTAAATCGAGACTAGTCATGTTTTAATTGATCAGTAGCCATAATTGGCTAGTGTCTAGTAAATTAGGCACCTTGTTGACACTCCACTTATAGGCTGAGGGGTCTTGATAAACAATTTAACCCTTGGAATCAACTTACTTTCCTACAAAATGGCATAGTATAAAGAACCTCTACATCATAAAGTGAGAGTGAAGTTAGCAAACAATCACAGAACAGTGCTGAGAGACATAGGGGCTAAGCAAATCACAGCTGGCATAGCTGTCTTAAAGAATGATGAGCCTAACAACTTTGACTCTTTTATATTAATTAGTGGATAAAAGGTAAAGACCTTAAAATGAACATTTCCCCTCTAGATGAAACAATTTCTGGTCAATCATGTTGTTATAACTTAAAGGTTAACAAATAGAGGTACAGAATATTGTCAGGAAAAATTGAGGACTGCATCTCTTTATGATGTAGGGCCTTTAGATTTGACACATTCAGGAAGTTTACAAATGGCGATGTAGAGGCCTCTTTTTCCAGTTTGAGAATAAAACTTCATCATAAAACTACCAAGAAGCCCAAAGCAGAACTGTCTGAGAAAGACGGTTGAGACTGCCATTTATTAATCACTTACAATGGCCCAGACACCATGCCAAGTACTTTTCCTGTGTAAATTTATTTAATAACATCAGCAAGTATATACTGACAAACAGACAAAACTTTGCAAAGCAGATATGGCCATCCTAAACATAAAGTTAGAGAATGAGAGGCTTGAGAGCAGCTTTTCAGAGACTCCTTTCATTCCCCTCTGATACCCTCAATTATACGTGGAAGGGCTCTCCCAGCCATGCTGCGCAGAAGCATGAACACAGGTGTTAGAGGCTCATGCTTCCTCTATCTATCAGCTAAGTCTAAAGAATCTGAGATGAGACTCCTTAAAAGGGAGCCACTGGAAAGGGTTAGATAGCAACATAGGTGCGAACTATGTTCTTTCACTAGATGAAGTAAGACAGCCAGATGGAACCTCAGCAACTTCTCAAAATTAGTTCTATTTGTTAAGAAACATAATGCCTTTGGAAACTCTGGTCTTAAGGGGTAATAGCCAAGGAAATTTGAGGGAAAAGGGGCTTGTTTTGGTGCAGTGGCCCGGGTGAAACTAAGAGAGTAAGTTGTTCCCAAACGACCAGCCTCCAAAGAGCACGTGACTCTTGTTATATCTGGCGAGCTGAGCAACTATTCAAGTTATGGGGCTACAGGGGATACTGTCTAGACCAATTCTTCTGGCTCTGGGGTTGGCAGTACACAGAACCAGAAAGCCAAAGTATGGTCCAAACATCTCTGCATTTTTTCTGGTAGACAGTCAAGCTGGATGGAAACTAAATCTCAAACAATTACCAAATAGCAATAAACAAGAGAGTAAAAAGACTGCATAGGACTTTCTACAGCTCTTGATGAATGCATCCTGGCTCTTGAGCTAAAAAGCATGACATTTATGAAGTGACTCTCCTGGAGAAAAAACAAAAGCACCAAAAGGAAATTATAAAGATGGAATGACTCCCCCATTTGAGATCAATGCCACTGCATGAGGGATGTTTTCTAGCCTCAGTGATGGTGCTATGGGAGGGAAAAAAAACACATCAATATATAATTGAAATAATTTATTTACCACTAGAGCACCACAAAAACAAACATACATGGTGTTAAAATACAGCGCAATGCATCATAGAAATACCAAACAACTATTCTTATATTCTTATAAGAATTCTTATACTCTATTTTTTTAAACATGCTAACCAAAAAATTGTACTGCGGCTTAACACATAAAAACTGCCGCCCTGCCCCACCACATACTAACATCTCCCCACTCCCCAGCACTCCCCCTCCTACCCATGATAATATTTACTTAGGGAAATAAAGGCATTATAGAACCCTGAAATTAAAAAAAAATATTCCAGAGATCTTAAAATAGAGCATTCAAAATATTATCAGTGCATTCATAAAGAAAGATAAAATAATACAAAACAGAATCTCATCTGATCTGAGAGAAAAATACCTGCAGACACAACAGTGATTTACACAGAATCAATGGGGAAGTGGAGGAGGAAGAACAAGAAAGAAGACACCCATTCAAAGCGGGGGTTGGGTTACACCCGACACAGGGATGGTTTACACATTGGTAGTCCATCTTTCACACTTTCCAGTTTTCAAATTTGTAAATCCAATTATCCACTTCACTGCATGATGGAAGCATTTCAAAAGAAATTTCAACAACTCTACTCTTAGTATCTCTCTCGGTCCCTCACTATGTTGCTCTTTAAGTGAAACAGAAAATATTGTAACTTTCTCTTATTTAAACCTATTTGTTTTTATCTAAATGTGAAATATGTGAGTTACTTGAAAAGGCGACATAGTCTATGAATCCCATTACACAGACACTATCTCTACTATGATGTGGCAAAGAGTTTACTAGAAAGATAATTTCAGATGTGGATGATGCTTAGTCTATGGAGTGAAAGTGATTGACAATAGGAGAACCTGGACTAAGCTTTTTCATCCTTCAAAGCACATCTAGAAAAACCTTTCGACTTCTACAAAATAAAATGAATGACTCATGAGGTCTCATTTTTCCCCTTAATAAAAAGGCAACTTAAATACAGATCCTATGATCTCCCCCCCCAGGCACTAAAACCTGAAATTAAAACAAAAGATATTTGTTGTTGTGAACTGTCTTCTTTTTCATAAGCCCAGAATTCTATAATGAAAATAATGATTAATCCTAATTAGAAAAATATTTTTCAATATTCTTTGCTTCAGACAGATCTTCGTTTATGCTAAAACTAAAACCTTTCACATCAATTGTTTATGGACTTTTAACATTCTCATTCTCCTAACACAAAAAACTTTTAAAGTTGGAATCGCTTAATGTGATGATGCTTAAAAGACATAGGAAGAGCACTGAAATGGAAGCTATCAATTTGTGAAGAGAAAGAAAAAAATATAAAAGAACAGGTGGTTTCAGGTAGCTTATGTCATAAAAATGGACAATACATAAAGCACAAGTCAAGCAAGTACTATAAGATATATTTGTAGTGCAACTCAATATAGAGGTCTTACTCCAAAGTCCTGTTCAGCAAAAAGAGACCCATGCTTTTGAGTGATCACGAAAAAGAGGCAAAATTGAAGTCCAAGCTATAAATGGAAGTCGAGTCTAATCAGAGTTGACATTATTACAGAATATAAAAAAATATAGTGAAGATTTATTCATTACACATAAAGTAGGTAATGTTTTGATTTAACGACCTACAAAAGAGATCTGCAGATGTATTTCCAATGATGCCGACTCTACACTCATCTACTGTATTAATACGGGCATACTTACATACACCAAATGAGGGGGGGGGGAGGGCTGTAGCATAGCTCTACAGCAATTCACTCTCGGGCCTAAAGTTGACAAGTACATGTTAAAACAATTCAACATTTCACTGGTTTTTACTAAACTGACAAAAAGAACCATTTACAATTAAAAAGGAAAAAAAATCTTAGACTTATTCTCATTGAAAGTTTCCTTTATTAACTTGCTTTTCAGTTTTTGAACCTTACAAGATGTTTCCTTAGGCAGATGATACATAATGTGTATTTTCAGAGTCTTTATCGTAATGTAGACTTGCTTGGTCATAAAATAACTCACTTGGTTTCCATTCCATTAATGTGACCTCTTGTTCTGGCGTGTTTGAGTTCAGGTTCCATAAGCCATCCATGAGTTTCTGGCAAAGTATTTGGTCTCCACTTTATACACCTGTTTTATTTTCCAAGGGTAATGAAATGTTCATTATATATAGTAACACACAATAAATAACTAACTGTTAACTCTAAGAGTAAGAATAGGAAGGGTGCCTATTGCATAGCAATACAGAAAAATCAAGTGAGGCATGGGAAAGGATCGGTGCGTACAGCAACTCCACTTAATGGGATTTTCCTGTGGTTTTTGTTTGTTTTTCTTTGTTTTATTTCACATAATTAACACTAACAAATTCTTCCAGTGTTTATTTTTTTCTTAAAAAACAAAAAAGCAAATGATTTTGCTTCTTGTCTCTCTCACTTACAGAGTAGGTGAAATGTAGACTAAGGCCTTCAACTTGGTTGTTGTTGTTTCAGATGCCAGTTTTAACAAACAGAACACAAGCTTCCAACATGTTTGAACTAGTACCGCTTTTTCTATTTAAAAGAAATTTTTAACACTGATGAATCGAGGCTCTCTTATGTTTTCTTGATACAACACCGACATTGTCGTCTTTATCATCGTCATCATTGTCGTCATCATCATCATCACCATTGTGATTCTCATCTGGTCACTCTTCCAAGAATTTTAGCTGCATTTGCAAGACTTCACGATCATGTTAGAGAGCTGTTCAATCTTGGGGGTTTTGCCAACATAGTAGAGAATTGTGAGTGGTTCTAAATCCTGGGACACACAGCAAGGAGAAGCAGATGCTTCTGGATTTATGCTGTTATATAAACCAAGAACCTGAAAGAACACACAGAGGAGATAGAATTTAGGGAAAAACTAAAACAAAGAAAGAAGCAAAACGCAATTATTTTTTAAAAATTAGTTATTAATATCTTATCATCCTGCAGCACTGACTACCAAGCTGAAATCAACCATGTTCCCATCTGACTTATCAATTCTGACTCCCTAGTGTTACACAGGGTAGATGTATCCCAGTGTTTCCTTGGTTGTAGCCCTTACACAGTAGGTTGTTGATCCTTCTTCTGTGATGCTGCTGGGTGCATTTGAACCATCAACTTTTACATCAGAAGTCACATGCCACCTGGGGGCCTCCTAAAACAGAGTATGCCATATGAACTATTTGGGGGTTTGAATCTTGATTTTCTGAAATCCACATCAAGGTAAATGCATAGTTGTCCCTATGGACAAGTGGGAACAAAGCACTGTCCCACTGACTCCTTTTCTTGTACACCTTAAATAAATGGATTCTGCAAAAGGACAATTGGGCAAAAGTTGCTCATTCAACAGGTTTCCCAAACTTTTCAAAAATCCCTTAACTATGCTCACTGATTTGCTGTAGGCTTCCTTCCATGGTTCCTCACAAAATGTGATCCTTTCGAGAACCAATTATGATCCTCTTGTTTCTACCCTGCTTTATAACGTAAATTGGTTCATCCTCACTTATCAACTATCTCATTATCTGACATTTTTAATAAGAAACCATGGTTATTTTGTTCATTAAGGACATACACTTGGTAGAAATGAATGGTGACATGTTAGGCAAGAGTAATACTGACTGTGATGGTTACTTGCCTATGAGCCCTGATTCTTAGTGGGTTGGCAATTCAGTAAGGATGCCACTTGGCTATTATGTAGTGATGTAGTCATCCTCCATTTCCTGATCTGATGCTTTCTTCCAATTTTGCATCCGGCCAATTTTCACATAATAACTGCTCTTTGGCATCAAACCAAGCTGATAAGGGGAAAGTTGGTGTACAGTTTTATATCCTATTGTCAGGAAGAGTTTTCTTGAGGTTAGGACCTCAACAGACTACTTCAGGCCCTATTAAATCTCTCTGGACATTTTTTGATGCTCAGTGAGGCAATGCATAGATGGGTAGTAGATGAGTCCAGTCGTTAGTTTACCTCACGTATGAAAAAAAAAACGCGGAGGGGCAATGAAAGCGAGGAAGGCCTTGACGGAGATGGCTTGGCAGAGTGGCTGTGACAGTGAGCGCAGGCAGGAGAACAATTATGAGGGCGATGCACAATGAGGTGGTGTTTCATCCTGTTTTCTGCACAGGGTTGCTATGGGTTGGAACTAGCCCGTGGCACAGAACAATAGCATGGATTTCAAAAGCCACTTTTCTTCAAGGTAGAATCTTTCCAGGCTAAAGTATCTCTTCAGACCAATTAATGTCACCAGAATTTTCATTAGAAAAGTTTAAATGTTATAGATAAAAGTCTTCTTTTTGTTTACTTCAGTAATGCAGCGATGATAATGGTGGTCCCAGACCGAGTGTATTGGAAAGGAGACTCACGATGATGCAGTTAGGTTCAAACGCAACCCCTTATCATTCGCTCTCCCTTCTGACTCAATTTAAATTTCTTCAAATTTTTATTATTTCCTGCTCTCTTTTAGATTTAGGTGTTTATGCTTGATTTTGTTATTGTTGTTGAGCTGTATTTTTTTCTTTACATGAAATCCAAGATTGGAAAATCTACAGAGACGTTAACTGGATTATTGGTTTCATAGAGTAATGGCATGGGAGGTTGGCAGGGCAGGGGAGATAATAATTTCAAGAAGGAAGAAAATGTTCTTAAGTGGATTGCAGTGCTGACTCTAGCATGTCTAATGAAACCATTGGATTGTACAGTGTGCGAGTTATATGTCAATAAAACCATTAAACATTTTTAAAGCAACTTATATTATTAATCAGTTCCTACACAGTGCATAAAGCGATAGCAACAATACTAATAAACCCTCCCTTGAGCTTTCAATATAGTAACTGGCTGTGGCTGAGTTAGAGGAGTGGATGAGCAGTCTTCAAGGAAAATGTAGAAAAAATTTTATCAGTCTTGTACTTTTGACTCCATACTTTATCAAAGGGGTGTGCGGCTTGTGCCAATGGAAGTATGTAGGTTACCACTGATGATACAGAGACATTTCCAAGGATGCCATTAATGCGTTAGTCAAACAGCAAAGTGCCCTTTTCCTCGAAATTCATAGCAACTTTTTTTTTTAAACCCGTAAGACAGAAGATCTGTTCAGCGCAGCAACACTGACTACTTTATTAAGCTACCTCTGGCTTCTTGGGGAACTGTCCAAACCACATATTTGTGACCATGACAGTTATTCTTCCTCTCTCCTTGAAAAACAAGCATGGTCTCAGCCTTCACACACTCCCTCTGTGTATCAGGCAAGAGAATTATGTTTCTACTTGGCAACTGGGTCTTGCCCGCATTACAGCTACTGCTGACACTGCCCAGAAGAGACAGCCAGGCCAGAGCATTCAGACAAAGGGATAGGCATGAGCAAGCACCTCTCACATGGCCAAGCACGTGGTCGCCCCACAGTGCCAAAGTCTGCAGGGGAGTTGGGAAAACAGATGAAGGAAGGGGAGCCATATTTGTCTATTTAAAGCCTAGCATATGTAGGCATTTATAAATAAATACACTTCGTATTTTGCTAGCACATGATTTTTCATGTGAATAAAACAGGAATTCTAGAATACAGATTGTCCAAAATAAAGGATAACTCCTGAATTTGGCTGAGTGCATTATGTGAGTTTTCTGGCAACAGATTCATTTTCCTATCCTGCAGTGCAGGCAAAATCTCTAATGCCTCTCTAATAGTGAGATTTACAGAGGTCTAATAAAGAGCGGAAAAGAAACCAACATCACTGGGTCGAAGAAAATAAAGTCCTGGTTACAAAGCAACCCACTCAAGTCCACTGCTTTCAAGTCAATTCTGCTTGTAGTAATCCAGAAAGGGGTTTCGGGAACTGTTAGTCTTTATGGGAAAAGACAGCCTCAGTCAATGGGCTCCTGTGGGGCTCCTGGTGGGTTCAAGCTGCTGACTTGTGAACCGTCACCCAAAGAAGAACCTATTATGTTATCAGGGTCATTTTTTGTCACCAACTTTCTAATTGATCTTGCACAAGTGATCTATATTCTCCAGACCTCACTGTCTTTGGAAACGTGAGAGGTTTGTACAAGATAACTTACAAAGCCCTACCCTTCCTTAAATTCCACATTTATTCACACAGCCCAAGGAGCACATGGACCAAATGCCACAGCTGTTATGGTATGTTGTTGAGTTGCTTCCACTTCACTGTCCCACAAGGTTCCCCAGGCTGTCATCTTGGTTAGCAGGCTGCTATGTCTCAGTGAACAGATCCGTGTTTTAAACCCGTTGTACCCTCAGGACTTTTCTATTACAGTTAAAAAAAATTAAGTTGTTGTTGAGGTGATTCCAACTCACGGTGATACCATGTGTGTCAATGGATAACTGTAGCCCATAGGGTTTTCAATGGCTAATTTTTCTAAAGTAGACAACCAGGTCTTCATTTTGAGGGTCCTCTGGGAAACAAGAACTGACAACTTTTTAGTGAGCAGCCAAGCACTTTAACCATTTGTAACACATGTGGACTCCTCCGTTATTATATTGTGCAAGTGTTAGTGGACCTCAGCTAGGAAGTTGTAACATATAATCAAGAACCTGCCTTCAGAAGTGGCACTCTATTCTGATTTGAACCACTTGATAAAATATTCAGATTCTCATTTGATTTGGGGTTTGCTAAAATATTTTTATATTAATCTTCAATTTACTGAAGAAGACTATTGCATACCTATCATATATCATTCTTCATATCAACTTTCAGGCTTTTACTTTATTTTGTTTTTTATTTCACATTGTTATATTAAAGATTTTTTAAATGTATACACTCATTTTTCTTGATAAGAAATCCAGGTTCAGAGATGGCAACTTGCATTTTATGGTCATCTATCAGTAAATCTCAAAATAAAGCACTAATTTGAGTCCTTTCTGCTCTTTTTAATGTGATAATACTTATGCAGCAATAAATATTTTGGTGTTTTTTTAACTATGGAAATCCATATCCATTTACATCTTATTCATCTAATTCACTGCAAGGTTGTTATTACTGATTTATGGATACTTATTTATGCATATAGGTGTTAACAATATAAAACAAGGAGGGGGAAATAAGTCACGTTGCTAAGAATCTGACTGGAAAAGCAAGACCTAGTACTTCAAATTGATTGGTGTTACTTTCTAATCCTTTCTATAGCTTAAATTCTTCTTCATCCTTCAAAACAATTTCTCGACCACCTAGTCGCATGTGGTCATAAAGGATTAGAATTCACATGGAAACAGCAGCAACCGGGCCTGAGAAGAGAAGGGCAAGCCTGGGAAATACTTACCCTACTGTGCTGAGTGTCTGAGCTCCACAGATAGGGGCACGCACCGGCGCAGAAGTTGGCATTGTACCCTTTAGGCTCGTGTATCCATTTCCACCCAAGATCCCTCTTGAAATCAATGTAAAGGGGACGTAGGCAGCAATTATCCTGCACATTGCTGTTAGAAGAAAGAACAATGAAGACTTTAAACCTGGTTGTCCTCTTCACCTCAATCTGGGAAAAATAGTTCATTAATTAATTCAACCAACGTCGCAGAGATATCTAGGTGAAGCTTTAATGGGCTTTAATGACTTTCATGATAAGAATCCATGGTAATGCACCAGAGAGGCTTCCCTCGTGTGCTGTATGTCTCAACATATGTGTCTAAGGCCTGAGTGTCACACTTTGACTCTCCAAGAAACAAATGTAAGCAGAGGGTCGGCGGCAAGAGAACAAGTCTTCTTTGCTCAGCACTGAAGTCTTGCCATCACACCTTTACTATCGAACAGCGAATTAATACCAAGACTTTTTTTTTCAAACAGAAAAATGAATGGAGTATGTCAGGCCTTTTTTTTGAGACTAAATATGATTTCACTTCAGGTTCCTTAATCTGGGAATGAGCTAGAAATGTAGAAACGATGGCGTCATCCTGGATACGGCCTGTGGCAGCCAGGATAGGCCACTGTATTCATCAACTCTGACATCTTAGGTACTGTATTAGCGATGATCCATACCAATTGCCATTGAATAAATTCTGACTCATGGCCATGGCGTGTGTATCACAGCAGAACTGTTTTCCATAGAATTTCCAATGGATGATTTCCCCAAAGTTCATCACCAGGCTCCTCTTCTAGGATTTCTATGAGTAAACTAGAACCTATAACCTTTGTGTTATCAGCCAAATGTGTTAACCATGTGCACCAACCAGGGATCAGTCTCAAAAATGGGGTCCTCCTGTTATCAAACTTGAATCCATGGAAAGGGATTCAATCCATATGAATCCATGCAAAACAGTTACATGCTCGCACCATAAGCTCACATTGGAATGGGCAGGAGATTCTCCTTACTCAGCACCTTCACTCCTCTCACATTTGGCTCTGGTTCTGTGAAAGGGGTCTGATGGGGGCCTTCTAAAGTGAGGAGAAATGCTTCATCCAGAGAGTGCAATCTCCCTTAACAAGGGAGCTGCTCTCAAGCACTTCGAAGAAACCCTCATTTGCTCTGAGGCAGCAAACAGCTCTTTCTCTTCTTCAGCCAAAAGATTTAAGAGGGACATTCAAGGGCTTCAAAGAGCTCATGTCCCCACCCCCTCCATCCCACTCCCACTTCTCATGGGAGTCACTCTTGAAGAGCTGATGAGTTTCTGAAGTTCATTTCCACTGACCTGGTGCTGACTCAGGGTGAACCCTGTGTCCCAGAGTAGAACTGTTCCATGGAGTTCTCGAGGCCATAATCTTTCAATGGAAGCACACATTACTAGGCTTTTTCTTCCCTGGCATCACCAGGTGGGCTTGAACTGCTAACCTTTCAGTTAATAGTGGGCCATGGGGACCATAAAGAGCTGATGGATTCAACAAAGAAATAATTGTTTTAAGCCTCTGGGAGAAGAGATGTTGTGATATATGATAGCCAAACTCTCCCAAACCTGGCTGGAAGTTGAATACATGTGCTCCAATCATAGACAATATGTATCAAAAGAGAGGAAAAGGCAGTAGACAGACATGATTCCTTTATTATTTTTTTTTCCTTACCTAAAGCAATAGGCAGCATCCAGGGCACGCTTCTTCCGCCGGTTGGACTGTTGTGACTCAAGTCTGTAGGAGGGCAATAACATTAGCAGGAGATGTGGGGTCTTCCCACTGGTTTTTTTCCTAGTGGACTTTATAGTTTTCTGATCACCACTGGTATATGTGGAGGTCCCATCAATACCTTGAAAAAATGCATTCAGGTAATAAACATTTAGCTTTATCTTCATCAAATATCATCAGCTATATATACATATATATTCTTTTGCATATTGTCACAAATAACAGTGATGACCACCTGAGCAGCATCAGCTGGCTTTTGACCCCAACCCTCCCGCTCCCACTGTCCCCAGGGACATAGATATGGTTAAAGAAGATGACCACAAGAGACAAAGGACATTTCTCAACTGTCAGAAAAACAGTCGTGTCCAAGGAAGGGTCAGTTGGTTCTCAAAAAGACCACAGGGAAAGCCTTTGGCATAGAGTCTAAGGGCAACCGTATTGTTGCTATTAGGGGTTCTCCCGTGGGTCCTAGCTCCTGGTGAAATGAAATCTAGACAGTTGATGTTAGTCAATGTTTGACCAGGAAGTCACTGTTTCCTGAAGTTGTCAACACTGCCACCTGGGAACCCTGGAACAATCCAGGGGGCACTGCCAAAACAGGTACCTACACTCTATCCTGGATAATGGAAAACTGTACAAAAATTCTTAATTGTCAGAGGGGGCAATCAGTTTGGGAATCCCCACTTTAGGCTATGCTTTCCCCTGCACCAATGAAGACATGGCAATGGAACATGCCATGTCCCCATGCTGGTCCACACTCTTCCTGAGGCAGGGCAAGTCAAAAGCATTCCCTAAAGAACACACACCGAGACTTCCACTAAATAGCAGTGAACTGGATTCAAGTGAACTAGAAGTCACCCTCACTGACTGCTATTTGGGGAAACTGTAAAGAAAGGCCTTTTCATTTATTTTACAGCGTCCTCAACACTTTCCTGATTCTATCTAAGATTTAGAAACTCAAGCTCTCCAAAGCATGCTCAAGAGACTGCCAGTTTAAGCATTTAATCTCCACATACTGGAGAATCATGACGAGGTTAGAGACGGAAATAAATCTCCAGCCCTCTGGGAGTGTTTTTCCATGTGCAAGGGCCACTGTGGTCCTTTGAAAGTGGATGGAGGTCCCCGGCGGTGTTATTAGTTAAGGGGGAGGGAACCCACTTCCTGACTTGGCAGTGTAGAGCTGATACTACACAAGCCACATGGCACACACTCCTTCTCACCTTCTCCACGTCACAGACTAATTCTCTTATATGAGAAGTGACTTGCACCCTCGGCTTCTTCCTGACATTTGGGTAATTCAGTACATGGGAGCAAGGGGAGAGGGAAATTCCAATCTTGTGATGTGTATTATCAAAGGTTGATGAAGAAGGCCTTTCAAATATTGAGCACAAGATAGCAGAGATGGAGTGCTTTGGAAAAAGGGGTTTCCTTCTTTTGTGACATGCACTTCAGAGTCACTGACACTAAGTTCGCGAAATTACCAATGGATTACTTTGCCTGCAGAAGTGTACATTTGAATTGCTTCTATGAAGAGGAAAAAGATTCCACTGACTGTTTACTAATTTGATAGAGGGTTAATAAATCAGTCAATTAATATTGACCAAGTCTACCATGGGCATTGATCACTATAACCTGGGACTCAATACTTTTTTTACAGCCCTTTCTACCCTCATATTTCCTTCCCCAATCATATTTTTGCCCAAGCAAATGAAGTCCTCCAAGCCTCCCCAAACAACCCCATTTCCACATGCAAACTGGCTTCCTTCCCTTTGAAATGATCACCAAAAAAAGTGCTCTTTTTTTCATCACCTTTTAGGATCAAGTTTTAATTACCTGCAAATCTTGCTTCTAGCTCTTCACTTTTATTTGGGATGATGTAATTGTTGGATGGCACAAAGGTACAGCATGGACAGTGCAAACTTATTTTAAATCCCAAGTTCCTGTCTGGAAAATATGAAGTCAAGGAGGTCATTGTTGTGTGGGTGTGTGTCTATACAATCAACATGCAATAACTTAGGATCGGGGAATATCCAGGATGGAAAACAGAAGTGTAGTTGGTAACCTTTATGGTGAAGCCATTCGTGCACAGCATCAGTTACATCAAAGGAGAGCCATTCGCCTTCAGCTCTTGTTTTCACCACTTTGCTGTCAATGTAGCGCTGGGTTGGGGATGTTAGATCTTTGGATTTCAGAATCTAGAAGGGGGAAGAGCAATGGGAAATGCTCAGTTGAGATAGTGACAGCGGGATTAAACCAAAGTCATGAAGTGTGCCCCGATCCACTGTCCTAATTTAGCTTCATTCTAGCCTATGCATTGTCATTTCCACAGCATGGTCACATGTATACAAAACATACCACCAGGCTATTTGCCATGAAAAATGTCTACTAAATCAACAGCATGTTAAGATAAAGGTGACAGGAGCCATAAAGCCAAGTGTCTAAAGGAAAGCAACAGCAATTATTTTACTTTGCTCACATAAGTTTTGCACGATGTCAACCATAAATTCTATGCTATGAAGTTAATGGTTGTGTTACTCTGCTTTCCTAAGTTTTTCATTTTAGGAGGTGGGAAGTGGTGAGGCTCATGGGGAGAAGTGCAGTTCAGAGAGTCCACGTTCACCCAGTGAGACCATGAATTATAAATCTCCTTCTAAGAAAGAAAGGACCCTAACCTCAGTGCTAATTTCAAGGACATTAAAATGCTTGCCATGCCTCAGTTTTTGAGGTAAACCTCTAGCTGTGACTCTTGCTCCCAATGTGACTTGTTATGATTTATAAAGGTATTCCATATCCCGCAGACAAAGAATGCATTTGGATCAGAGCAGCCTGGCATTGCATGTAGAAGAGACTCTGAAAGCGAATTAGCCTGTAGACTGGAGACCTCAGAAGGCTGCTTTCATTGCAAATAAGTAAAAAGCAACTGCAGTATGCTCTCAGATTTCTCCAGGAGGAGAACATGCTCATTTGTTTTATTTTTATTCTGTCTTTAAATGATAGCGCTTCATGAATCAGTCAAACCACAACACTAAGTCTCCTGCAGCAGCATTAAATTCTTACTCAAACCCTGTATCCTGTCTTTCCTCAGCATTTAGGGGTTTAAGCCCAACTTTTTTACACTGCCCTTCCTGTTATTCATCTAACTATTCTGTGGTTGCTTCATGCCTATAAGTTTGGTTTCTCCAACAAGTTCATTAACTTCCCCAGGGTAAGGAATTGCCTTCAGTCTGATATCATTTCAAAGGACAACACTCTACTCAATCAATACTTATTAAATGAACATTTAGAAGATTTATTTATCCTCCTCAAGGCCCCATAAGACAAAAATCTATATCTTTCCATTGATTTTAAAAGCACTTTCCCTTTATGATTTGTTGCAGGTAATTTGGCAACTAATGCTTCCTGGAATATTTGGCACTAGAGCAAACATTTTCTGGATTAAGTAAATGTAGAAAAGGAAGAATACTTCATACCACTGGGCTCTGTGGGTATTTTCATAAATTTTAGACAAATTCTATATCCCTATCCCTAATGTTCAAATAACCCCTAGATGAAAACAATCTGTAAGTGACTGTGACAGCACCATGGATGAAAGATGATCTTTATGAATTAAAGGAGGCAAATTAACATGGCTTGAGAGGTACATTGAATTTGATATGTGCTGTTGTCTAACCCACCTCACCCCCATATTTTAGCTCAAGGAAACAAAACTCAGGGATGAAAAGGAACTTTCTCCATCATGTCCCAGTAACCAGTGTGGAGAAAAGGTCCAACTCGATTCCAAATCATGTCTTCGTATCAGTATTGGGGGTGTTGGGTGCTTTTTTGTTTTATTTTGTTTTTGAAGATTACTTTACTTGGGGCCCTTACAGCTCTTCTAACATAAATTGTATCAAGTGTATTTGTACATATGTTGCCATCATTATTTTTTAAGTATTTACTTTCTTTTGAGCCCTTAGTATCAGCTCCTCTTTTTTTCCCTCCCTCCCTTCCACTCTGGTGACCCCTTCACAAATGATAAATTATTACAATCCATACATTCAACCATTGTCAGACATATTTGCATGTATGTTGCCATCATTATTTTCTTTGCAGGGGGGAGCTAGGGGTGGGCATCACTGCCCTCTGGTGGGAGTGGGAGGCCCAGCCTTGCTGCTGCTGGATTTGAACTGCCAAGTCAATGGGCTGCAGTCCCACACTCAACCACTATGCCACCGGGGCTCAGCCCCACCATCATTTTCAAAGCATTCTCTTTTCACTTGAACCCTTGATATAAGTTCCTCACTTCCCTCCGCTTCCCCCTGCCCTCCCTCATGAACCATTGATAAATTATAGTTATTATTTTCACATCTTACTTCATCCTCTATTGTCCTTCACCCACTTTTCCATTGTCTGTCCCCCTGGGAGGGGGCTACAGATGGATCCTTGTGATTGATTCCCCTTTTTACCCCACCTTCCCCTAATCCTCCTGGTATCTCTATTCTTATTGTTGGTCCTGAGGAGTTTATCTATCCTGGATTTCCTGTGTTGCAGCCTCTTAAATGTAGCAGTGTGCATGTTCTGGTCTAATCCAATTTATAAGGTAGAACTGAGGTCATGATAGTGGGAGGTGTAGGGGGAGGAAACACGAAAGATCCAGAGGAAAGTTGTGCATTTTAGTGTTGCCATACTGCACTCTTACTGGCTCATCTCTTCCTTGTGAGCCTTCTGTGTGAGGATGTTCAACTGTAAACAGAAGAGCTATGGGTCTCCAATCTAACCTTGCCCCCCCCCCACCCCATTCACATGGGGTATGATTTCGTTCTGGGTCTTAGATGCCTGATAACTGATCCCATCGACAGCTTATAATCACACAGGCTGGTGTGCTCCTTCCATGTGGGCTTTGTTGCTTCTCAGCTAGATGGCTTTTTAATCATCTTCAAGTCTTTAAGACCCTAGATGCTTGACACATAGATGAATGTATGGATTCTGATGAGATGTAAGAGTCTCCAATAAAAGTGTTTAATAAAAAAAAAATTTAAATGATGGCAACATATGTACAAATATACTTGATACAATTTATGTAAGAGTCCCTAATGAAATATATAAAAATTATAAATTATTATTTTCATATCTTAAACTGACCGCTGTCTCCCTTCCACCATGATTTCTGTTGTTTGTTCCTCTGGTTTGGGGGGTGGGGAGCATAGTGCAGTTGTGTATCAATCATCATGACAGGTTCTCCCTTCATCCCCTCCTCTGCCCAATCTCCCCCCTACCCCCCTGGTATTGCTATTCCCATTCCTGTTCCTGGATTACATGTGTTGTGAACTCTTATCTGTACCTGTGTACATGCTCTGTTCTATTCCAAAGTAAAAGGCAGAACTGGGGTCATGATGGGGGTGGCAGAGGGGAGGTGAGGAAGCCTCAAGGAACTAGAGGAATATTGTGTGTTTCATTTGTGCTCTATTGAGCCCTGGTTGACTCAGCCCCTCTTGTGACCCTTTTGTGAGGGGGTGTCCCATTGTCTACTGATGGATTTGGGGTCTCTGCTCTAACCCCCCTGTCCTCAACAATATGTGTTTTCCCCTCATTTGTTTGTTCAGGTCTTCTGATGTGTATTACCCAACCCTGTTGACAGCTCATGATCTCAAAGGCAGGGATTTGGGGAGGCGGAGAGAGTGGGAGCAATCAGAGTTGGATTAACATTTGCCTTTATCTCTTTCTACCTGGAGCTCTGATGGTGCAGTATTTAAAGAGGTCAGTGGTTCAAACCCACCAACTTCTCGGTGGGAGAAAGATGTATCCATCTGCTTCAATAGAGATTGACTGCTTTCAAAATCTTCTGGAGAAGTTCTTTAAGGCTGATAGGAGTTGTGATCAATGGACAGCAACAGGCACCACACTCCAGATGGCAAAAAGCATGCCATAAAAGTGATACAGATATACATCTGCTACAGAATTATATATATACAAGACATTTTTAGGAAGTATGACTCCATTGGCCAAGGGGCCAAATAAAATGCACAGGAAAATCTGTGGAAATTTCTTTCATCATAGTGAAGGTGTAATTTGAGATGATTTCACTTTAACAACAGAACAGAAAAGCAAAGAGACAGAAAGCTGCTTATCTTTTTAAGTCACCTTAGGAACGGAAGGGAGCAGGCCTTTGCCTACAGGGCACTGGTAGGCTCCCAAAATGGCTAACTCCATACTACCACATGGGTGAAAGGTCCCCTAGACCCTGGACTACTCCAAGAACAGACTAGTGAGGTATACAATTCTGGAAGAGAGAAATAACGTTTGTCCTGTGGGCTATGGTCAAGGAGTTCTTTAACCCACTTGCTGAGATTTAACTCCTTTGTTTCTTACCCAGTTCTTTCTGGAAACAGGAAACAGCTGTCTTTTATCACTGGTGGAATATCTTTCCTAGGCTTGGAGACTACTATTAAGACCCCCTCATCTCAGGCTCTTTCAATCTCTAAGGTAAATAAACCTAGTTCCTTTAGCCCATATTTAGAGAGGCACTTTCCCAAACCTTTAATCATTTGGGCTGCTGACAAGGATGAATGATGCTATAAAAAAAAAAAAGTACTCCTCCTGCAGCTTCATGATTTTCTTTCATAACTAGCTAGAAAGGCCCCTAATCACATCTTAAAGACTTGAATCTTAACTTGAAGGGTATGTTCTTCCTAAGAATAGGCACAAACTCCTCACACCGCATTTATCTTTTATTTATCTCCCACATCAAATTAAACCTGAAGGCATGGAAAAAAATCAACCTGCTGCTATGAGCTCATGGGACTTTCTTAAATTGAAACGCTTATGCAAAAAGTCACCAGGTCAATCAACTTGCCATCCTGTTTTAGCCTTTGCGTTGCCTAGCTCCTTGCTGGCAAGTTACTCTTTAGCATACACTTAGGAGTCTTGATAGTGCAGTGGGTAAGTGGTGTGCTGTTCTAACCAAAAAGGTGTTGGTTCAAACCCTGCAGCTGTGCCGAGACTGACAGATGTGACAGTATGCTTCTGTAAAGATTTACAGCTTTAGAATCCCCATGGAGAAGTTCTGTTCTATCATATGCATTCACATGAGGAAAGACAGCCATAAAATAATAAAATAATATGATAAAAATATAGAAAGAGGTTGTGCTCATGTTGCTTGCCAATTATGCTTATAATGACGAAAGGCATTTACAGGCCATCTACTCTGACCTAGTACAATTCATTCTCAAACATCTGTATCGTTGTCTGATGACTTCTCGTGCTAGAGAGGAAGGTCACCTCATGGTTCATGTAGTTGGAATTATTCATTCTACTGAACTTAAAATCTTGCCTCAAAGAACGTCAGTTAAGTAAATCCTGGGTGACACAATCAGCTAAGGGTTCAACTACTAATGGCGAAGTTGGCAGTTCAAACCCATGCAGGCATGCTTCAGAAGAAAGGCCTGCTTCTGAAAGATCATAGTCATAGGAACCCCTCTGGATTAGAGTTTAACTTGACCTACATTGGCAATCATGAGTTGGAATTGACTTGATGGCAGTGGATTAGTCTTAGTTAATAACAGTCAGTTTTACGTAGTTTTAGAATCCATTATGGTTTCAAAGACTTAATTGTTTGCACATGTTTTAGGCATCACATGACCTGGGTCTCACGGGCCTATTATTCACATCTACAGAGGAAGGGAGACAAGTCTGAAGTACATCAGTAAATTACCAAAACCCTGTTGGAAGGGCATGGACCAGTGCCATTTCTTTTAAGATCAATGGAGAAGGCATGCCAATATATATTTTGTTCTCTGGAGCAAGGTGGAAAATGATCCTTTTTTTTGTTGTGTCCAGCTTCCAATATCAGGAGGTCACTTTGTGGGAGTAAGTTAGGACTGTTCCACAATTATATATACTCCAAAATATTAAGCAAATTACTAGGAACCATTTAACAGCATTTGGTGTGGAAGTCAGAAGTTAGCCTCAGATTATAAGGCCTTTCCTCACACAATAGATAGGGCTAATTCCCCTGCTGTTAGGACAATGGGTCACTCCCCCTGAAAGCTTTAGCTAAAGTCTCCCCTGCCCAAGGGCAATCAAGGCAAGACCTCCATCAGGAATCTAGGTCTGCCCATCTTGTCACAAGGGGACCCCCCTCTTTCCCTTCCTATAATGTGTATCTACAGCACAACCGTTTCCTGTGATGTGTGTCCTTACCTGTAATTAAGGACCTTGAATGGCTCCAAAGGGTATATAAGGTGTGGGCACAATAAAGGACTCTCTCTCTCCTGCCTGTGTAAGCCAGTCTCACCCCCTCTCCTCCTCCCTCCTGTAATCCCTTCCCCCCACTCTCTCGCTCTCCACCTGGATCACCTGACAGGTAGAGGTGAGCATGCTATCATGAAATATGTCTATTATCCATTTCTTTCTCATGCTCTCTATAACTTTACTATAATAATTAATAATTATCACCGTACAACTGTGCCTATTGAACCCGTGACATAGGTATCAGAGGCTGGCTTCCTCTGATATCACTTCATTTAACTGTTCCCTCTAAGACAAGCTTCACATTCCTGTCAAGTCCCCTTTCAATGCCCTCTTAAAACAGATTTCTTGACAAAGACCAGGGATGGTCTATCAGTCTAAGCAAGAGATAAACAAACAGAATCTTCTGCCCATGGAGAGAATAGTGGATGCTACTTCTCTTGTTCTGTTCCTGACAATTAGTGAAGGCTATTTTGGCACTAGCTGCTTCATAGCATTTAGCCATGTTAAGTGTTTTATAAAACAAAAATATACTCTTACATACAAAGTGCTTTTAAGTCAAATTTTCCAACCCAAATCCTTTCTGGAGTGAGATGGAATAAAGAGGAAAAAAAACAACAAAATAAAGCTACAGAAGGAGAGACGATTGGGTTCCTTAGCCTAGTGCATCAACTTCCATAAGCATCAGAAACACTTGGAGAGCTTGTTAAAAGACAGTGTGCTGAGCTCCACCTCAGACTCTCTGCTCTTGTAGGGTGAGAAGAACTCCAAAACCTACTTCTCTACCATCTTCCCAAGTGATGCAAAGCTGCTGGTCTAGGGAATGCACTGAGAATCGCTGCTCTCATCTATGCTGTGGAATTTATTTCATGAGCCTCAATGCAAGTCGTCTAATACTATGTGTTGATTTTGAATGTTTTCGTTTGGTCTGTCATTTTAACCTTTGGAAATACCTGTGAAACTTTATTCTCCTATTCAGCCTATGTGTGATCTTCCTAGTCATATAGTATCAACAACTGGCCATCCAGATTCTCTCCTCAAGTTGGTGGTAACAGTGCTAAATCCCACCAAGTCCAAACCAGAACCTGCTACTGGATCCTGAGTTGCTTTCTTCAGTGTTGGCTATCGTTCTTTATTCAAAAAGTATAGTAACCCAAAAGGTAATGCATATAATAGAAACAATATAATTTCAATAGTTGATGACAATAACAGTTTAGAAATACATGCCCATGGATTCAATTTTGGAGACATCTAGATACCTGGGTTGGATGCCTGATACTATCTTCATTCTCTCACTCATGGAGGAAAACCTGCAGAAGACACTTGTGAAGCTGCATTCTGGCTTATCTCCAGGAGGAACTACTGGCTGTCCAACACAGCATTCTGATTCTCCAACTACTGACTGTCCACCATATCCATGTCCTGGAAAGCTTTCATTAAATTGGAGGAGCCTTCTCCTCCTTCTGAGTAACAGCAACAAACGAGACATAGTGAAAGATGTAATATGATTAGTTTACGGTGTCATTGAGTCCTTTATTTGTTGAGCTGATTGTTTTGAATGCATCACCCTGAGGCCTCAATTAGTCATGTGTTTCTATTTAATGCTCAATGCCTCTGATGTACTTCAGTATACATTTATAAGCACTGGAGCCCTGACGGTGCTATGAGTTAAGCACTGGGCTGCTACCCGTGAAGTTGGTGCTTCAAACCCACCCGGTGGTCCTTGAGAGAAATATGAGGCTCCTGTAAAGTTGTACAGCCTTGGAACGCCTCTCTGGGGTTGTTGTAGGTTGGAGTTAATTCGATGGCAGTAAGTTTGCTTTGGGTTAGACTTATACTGGGTGTTTGCAGCCTTGGAGTCAGTCCTTGAGGCATAGCCATCTAAACAGATGCCTCATCCTCCGCCTTCCCATGAGCCTTTGTGAGTTTGACCATATGGTCCTGAGGATTTCAGAAGCAGATTGTCAAGCCTTTCTTCCTAGTCCATCTCAGTGTGGAAGCATTGCTGAAACCTGTGTAGCACTACAGCAATATGTGTCTCTGCTCATGGAGAAGTAGTGGTTGTCCATGAAGTATGTACTTTGGCCAGGAATCAAACCTGACTCTTCTGATGGAGGGAGAGACCTCTGCCCCATCTGTTGTAGTTAATTAGAAAGAGTTTAAATGAGACAAGGCAAAAAGGATTTTCCAAATCATAGAAACTTGAGCCAGAAGTGGATAAGATGACTTTTGTTCTACGGAGGCCTAGGTGTCACCCTCCTTTCCTATTATCTGCCACTTGCTTCATCAAAACAGGGTCACAGCACGGGTACCTCACAAATGGACACATGGGATGTTTATTCATCAGAAGTGCCTCAACAGACCCAGCACTTATCTTGCATCTCCAATTGTCATGTTCTGTAATTGGCAGGGCTCCTGTGTAATTGCGTCTCTCTCAGAGGCCATAAGTAATGGGTACCTCCTGAGAACGTCCCGGAGCCTCCTCTGGCTGCTCCCATGAGACCCCCATCAACTTTAGGAGAAGGAAGCACAGTCTCTTTGAAGCCCAGATGTCAATATTATCACATCACTAAATCAAACAGCTTCTCTTTATCATCACTTGTTCACTTATACACGAAGATTGCACATATTCATAAGCAATTATGATAAAAGGGCAGTATAAATGACCTTTAATGAACTACATGTAAATGTCATCAGATCCGCCTTCCAGCTACACACACACACACACAAACACACATACACACAGAGGAAAGTCATTCCTCTCCATGAAAACACCATATAATTCTCCATTGTTTCCTTTATTTTTTTTTCATTCTCTACAGATGGTCCTTTGTGCTGACTGCATGTGTGCATAAACAAGTAAATGCATTTTTACAGGTCTAAGGGATGAAGGAATCCTTTGTGTGAAATTCTCTTAGATGAAGCAACCCAATAGCATTTATAGACCATCACACGTAAATTATACTGCAGGGGATGGGGAATCAACTGGTGTAAAGTCACTTCAGAGTGGACAAGGAAATAGACATAAGAAGTCTTGCATTCAATGATAGGGTATGAAGGAAAACGTAACAAGAATATAATGTCTTTTTCCTGGCTAAATTCTTCAAGGCTTTAAGTGTTAATGGTTTTTTGTAACAATCTACTTGTTCACTGCTTCAGGGAGAACAAGGTTTCTCGACAACCATGTGAATTCTTCAGGGCCATGTCTTCTGATTGTCTGGTTTAATCTCCCCTTCTAATGCCACAGAGACTTAATATGAACATATATACACTTGCTTCCAACACTTTTTCCTACTTCCTGTCTATCTATAACACATATGGTTTGTCCTGTAATTTAAGCCTCTGTTCATGTTCAACTGAGCACTTTAATTTAGGGGGTGTGACTATAAAATAATAAGTGTGGTTTTTCTCCAAGTATATACAGAGTTTATGAGTTACCTAAGAATATGAGCCTTATTAATCCATTCTATAATTTTATTTATTTGCTTATTTTTACTTACCTGATATCTTAGTTATGGTCTGGTATTGCTCTAATAAGTATAGCCAAATGGGTAGTGTTAAGAAATGAATTTATTTTCTCAGTTTAGAAGACTAGACAGCTGAATTCAGGGCACTGGATCAATGGAAATGCTCTTTCTCTTTGTCTGTCTCTCCCTCCTGCTTCCTTAAAGAGTCACGTGTCTTGACATCTATGTTCCACCAACTGTCTTCCATTCTCTTAATACATTTCTTCATATCTCAGAAGAGACTGATTCAAAATAAACCCTACAACAGTCCTTCATCGTGATCATAACAAAAGAGATTGTGATTTGCAACACACATTTTTCAGGGAGAGAAGTATAATTCTATCGACGACCTGGGGTGGCCGTTCACCTAACTGGAAGGAGCCCTGACTAGAAAGTCAGTAGGGAACATACATCACCTTTTACATAAGTAGCTAGGTGTTTTTGAAGTAAATATTCTAGAATCTCCAGATCACAATAAATGAGTGATTCTCTCCTCAAAAGGACAACTGCCTAGAGTAAATACTTATCTCAACAATGTTCCTTATACTTAACTTTTATTTGGAAATTTCTCTTAAATTCATTTTGGAGTCTTGACTGAACACTGACTATGCCCTCTAAGCAAGCCAATTGCTGTCGACTGGGTTCCTACTCATAATCACTCTAGATGGGAGTGCCTGTGGGAAGAGACCTACCATAGAGTTTCCAAAGAGAAACTTTGGGTTAGGGTGCTTAACTACTGTAACACAAGGGGTCCTCACTGTACACCCCCATACTAAACACTGCTCAAGAGTGACTTTTCGACTCATAGTCACCCTATGGCCCATGAGGTATCCACAACTGTAACTCTACAGGAATAGAAAGCTCCTCTTTCTCCCATAGATCGGTGAGTGGTTTTGAACTGCCAGTCTTAAGGTTAGCAGACCAAGTGTTTTAGATGATTCTCTAAAAAATGGAAGCAAGACCACAAATAAGATAAAGAGAGACCCAGAGTTAAAGTATAACAAGTGATGAAACCAAGTAAGAAGGTAAAACATACAACACAGTTGAGGAAGAGGGTGTAATGAAAAATGGGACCCTGAAGTGTCAGCTAGAACACCAGAGAGGGCATATCTATACAAAGTGACAGCTGAGAGACAGACTTAAAGAAAGTAAGAAAAGAAACCATCTGAGTAGTTGGACTAGAACAATGTGGGGGGGTGAAACACAGTCAGGAAGACCTTAAGTGAGAGTGAATACAGGATGTCTGAGAAGCAGCCAAGAGAGTTGTGGTTCAAGCACGTGAACAAAAGCTCAAGTGCAGCCTTCTAGGGTATTTCTTTATTAAAGATTTTAGGAGAATAACCACCCAAGTTTGTCGAAGTTGGACTTTAGACCAAAGTCATTTATACCTGTATGGTTTATTCATTTCAATTAGAATTCCAAACGGTCTCATCCCATATTAGAATTACTTTACTTTATTGATCACGTTCTCAAAATTGTATTCTGATTAGCTCATTAGCACTACACAGCCTAATAAAGACTCTTTTTTTTTCTTCGTGTCTTGGTTTTTCGGCCTGATCCTGGGATCATTTGGAGCACTGATTCAGAAAACTACATTGGGCAGATCACACTAGTTCCAGTTTCTTAGATCCGGTATCCCACTATGTTTTCAGCTATTAAGTTATATTTAATTTATTGATGTATCATCCTACTTTTAAATATGAGAATTATTTAGACATAAATTATAGGATAAGACAAATAGAACTATTTGAAAAATAAATATTGATGGACTTCCAAAGGAAGCTGTAGATGGATCCACTGCTATTTACACGTTGATTTGCCAATCATAAGGTCAGTGGTTTGAACCCACCAGTCACTCTGCAGCCTTTTAAGGATTTAAAAGTTTGGAAAAACAAAAAGAATATATTCTCTGTTCTATGAGTTAGAATTAATTGAATGGCAGTGTGTTTTTCTTTTTGGTATGGGAGACTGTGCAATATATACAGACTAAAGTTGAAAACTGCAAAACCAGAACACAGTTGAGAAGAGTGGAAAAAGACAGCTGACACAGCAGATACATGGAAGGTGTAAGGGCAATTTAATGCTGAGATGTGAGACATCATAGCAAGGCTCATAAATATTTTGAAGATCACAATTTTTCTTCTTCAAATTATGCAGCCAAAAAGGCAGAACACCTTTTTTTAATATATACAAGTCAATGGATAATTCGTGTTAAATGATTCCGAAGTTTTTTATAAGAAAATTTCTAGCTCTTCTTTAAGAGTTTGTGCACAGGTGGAGTTGTTGTAACATAGTATAGCAAGACTGCAGTATTTTAAGTTCAATAAAGGTGTTAGAATTTTAACAGAACCATTTTGAGTTTTATTTGAATCTCTACATATTATACCAAACTTACTATCAATAAGTCTATTATGCTCCACAGCTACTACAGGAGAGAGTGTTCTGAGACTCCATATATCGATGCGAGTGGACTGTCTCACTGTTCTCTTGCAAAGTATCTGGGAGACTTGAATAGCTGACCTTGTGGTTAGCAGTCAAATATATAACTCGCAAAAAAGATATATATATATATATATATATATATATATATATATATATATATAACTCACGATGTCATCAGGACTTCTTATGTATTACACAGTAACTCTTATTTCTGGCCCTTTTTAAGGTAACCAACAGGAATTGCCAGCTATTCAGTTCCTAGTCAGTGAAGTAATACATAGGGAAAAGTCTAAGTTCATAGAATTTGCATTGTTTAAAGATATCTCTGCATCAAAGGACATCATGTGAAATATAAGTTGACCTAAATATTTAGTGCAGCACACACTACTTAAAGTAAAGACAGCATGTACTTCCTCTATTTTGGACTAGCTACATAAAAATATCCTTCTTCTTGATGGGTAAGCAGAGTGAAAAATGGCATATGGAATATGTTTATGTTCTGTCTCTCAAAAACTAGAGCTATTAGGAGTAAACTATTGCCATATTTTGAATCAGCAGATCAAATATACCTAGATGCAAGTCTAACATTTGAGGCATCAAAATGTGTGTTGATCAGTGTTATAGATTATTTCACTAAAACTAACAGCACTCATACCATTTTCAATGAATTATGCACTCCTCCCTCCCTAAAAAAATATGTTTAGAGTAATGAATCCTGTACCTGAGGAGAGAATTCTATTTGGAAATAGTGTTTTCTTTGGTATAATAATGAAAACAGCTTAGCATACAGCCTGTCCTAAACTTAACCACTTCTCAGTGATACCAACAGCAGTTTAGGCACACAATCTGAAGTGAGCCTCAGAATCGACCCACCCACTGTCAGTGAATTGGGATTAGGAACACAGAAAAGCAAGTAGAAATGAGGGGCGCAGAGAAGAGAGATGTGATGGAGGAGATTGCCATGGAGTCAGATGCGTGAAGAGGTAAGGCTCTTCCACCAGAACTGAGTGAGAGAGAGCCTTCCCCTAGATCTGATTGTTTAAAACAAACTTCTTGCCTGTGAAAGGCAAGACCCACTTAGATCAAGAGAGTAACAATTGGAGCAGTTGGCTTCATTCACATAGAAAAATCAATTTAATTCCTTACACTTTTTCCTTTACTCGAATTATTTTCAAAATCAACACTATCTTTCAAAAATCCAGATTCACCCCCACTGTAGAAATTATCGAGTAGGTATAATATAGTCCGTGAATAAAGTTCTAGAACACCAGTTTTTAAGACATTCTGAACTCTCTTGAAATCAGAAGATAAAGATGCATTCGTGTGACCTGGCAGAGGAGATAAAAGAGTTGCTGTGTCAAAGATGTGGCTTGGAAAGAAGGCTGATGAGATAAAGTGATGGCCCCTCTCAGACCAATCACTCAACAATCATTCTTCAAAAATAAAATGAAAAAAAAAAAAAGAAACATCAAAGGCCCAACCTTCCATTACAGAACCTCCAAACCAAACACCAAACGAGCGCCATGAAATTGATTGACTTCTAGGCTTTCTGCAATTCCCAAAGTAGAACTTCTCCATATGCTTTCTAAGTCTGTCATCTTTAAGAAGAATGCTACACCTTTCCTTCATGGAGCAGAGGCGGGGTTGGGGTGGTGGTAGTGGTGGTGGTGGTTCAAATCACTGACCTTTCACTTAGCAGAGTCAACTACTTGACCATTGGGACTCATTTTGCTTCCCTTAGAATCTCAATAAAGCACACACACACACACACACACACACACACACCAAACCAGTTGCTACTGAGTCAATTGGAACTCAAGGCAATCCCTAGTATATGTTTCATTACAGAATCATGCTCCATCAGATTTTCAATGCCTGGGATCTTTCAGAATTGGATCACAGGACTGATTTCCTAAGGTGTTTTGGGTGCATGTAAACCACAAGGAGACTCCAAAAGTAAACAAACAGTGGGTGTTTACATAATCCTGTCCTGCTCCACTGATTAGGGCAAGTGAGAGCTCACCACACCAGTAAAGGGTAACACCATCAAGGGGAACTTTTATAATCCCAGGCCATGCAAGGAAAGATAGGAACCTTGCTCATCACTCTACCTGATGATGAAATTCACCCTGATTATATCTGTCCCTTGCATATGTAACATGCCAGCTTGTCACCGATGTTCTCCCAGTAACTCACTATAAAAGCAGTGTTTTTTCTTTCTTTCTCCATATTACAGGTGAAACTGGAGGCTCAGAGAGATTAGAGGAACCTGTAGTTAGAAAGGATGGAAGATGAAACCAAGGACTGACTGGCTCCCTATAATTCCTCTGCTTTCCCAGTCTGAGCTGCTCACCATGAATGGAGTAAGACCATAATAAGCAGAGTGAGTGAAACATAATCTTCAAGGAGGCACTTAAGGCAACTAAAAATACAGACAAGCAAGAATAGGGTGAGCTTTCCAGTACTTTGGCTCTGTTCAAATTGGTCCAATCGTGGCCAACCCAACAAAATGCAGGTATGTAGAAGGATAATGCTAGAGAAAGTTGAAGCTGTCTACTCCTGTAAATATTTGGTCTTGGAAACTCCAAAGGGTGTTTCTATTTGTTCTATAGGGCTGCTATGAGTCACAATCAATTGGATGGTAGTGACTTGGGGGTGGGAAGGAGGGGTTGTAATGGTAATAAGCAGAATGGGGAAAATTCTAAGTAGGAGTCATAGAATTGGAAACCAGGCAGCAGTGCAGTGATCCCTTTCAGAAGCCTGCTGCAGGAGACTGGGTTAGTACCAGGACTGGGCAGAGTGACACACATTTGAAGATGGACCAATTCACCACTGTTTCCAAATCTGCGACCAGAATTTAGGTGCTGTGCAAGACACGTGCTTTCTAAGAGGGAGATTAAGTTTCTCTCAGGGTGTTGACCAGTAAATTTTCCTGTTCTGGTTATTGTTCCAGTACACCCACATTTTATGAATTCAAGTCTATTCCAATTTCACTTCATCATCCATGACTGGATGGGAAGAACTGGCGTAAAACTCTGGAGCTTTCACTCTTTAGGGTTTTCTGAATGGATTTTAAATTCAAGAGGCTGCTTCTTACAAACATTCAAGCTCTGTGTGAACTGCCATAATTGTCACAGTAGTAATAATCACTGAGCAATCAGAAGTTGAACTAGATGTTCCTGTGTATTACCTCTACTTCTTAAAAAATGCTTGCAAATAGGAGATTTATACACATTTTCCTAAGAAAGACATAGTCCTGGTGATGGGACTTCTTCAGTCATATCAAAGGGACTTCTTCAATCACAAGCCGTGCCTTGAACAGACATGTACCCACCTTTGAAGTTTGTCCTCTTTCACCTCATAAAGTTTTCTAGATCTTGGTGCCGAAGCCAGACTGCCTCAGGTCACCTCCCAGCTCAGCTTCTCCCTAGCTGCATTGCCTGAGAAAGCTCTACGAGCCCCACTTTCCTTACTTGTAAAATGAGTCTAATAATATTATCTACTTTGTAAGGTTATTATTAGAAATCCATAATATAATTGTGAAAATAGTTAGGCACTTCACTGTGAACTGAAAGCCTGGCAACTTAAAGTCACCCAGAGGTACCTGGGGGGAAAAGGCTGGCAGATCTATGTCTGAAAACTCATAGCCAACCCCTTGGAGTGCACTTTTACTCTGAAACACAAGGAAACATTAGTCAGAATCAATGCAATAGCAACTGGCTTAGTTTCTGGTCAAAGAATTTTAAAAATCTGTCTACATCCTACCCGAGTGTCTGTCTATGTATCTATCCATCATCTAACTATCTATCATCTATCATTTAAACAGTGCCAACACAAAGTGCTGTGTGCACTCATAATAATAATTAATATTAGTACCGAGCATATTATGAAAAAAGAACTATAGAAAAAGTCATGACTGTTGCCTGATTGTGAACATTTCTTTGAGTACAGCTGGGGAAAAAAGGTACAGTTAATACCAATTCTTTGGGGTCTTGTATGTTCACAAGGTTAACAGACTCTAGGTAATGTCATAACCTAATACAAATGATAGCGATTCAATTTCCTTATGAGGCACAAGCATGACATTTGATCGGTTTTTAAAAACCCGAGATATTAATAGCCTCATGCAAACAAAGTGTTTATTATACCTCATGGCTTTTCTGTTCTTTTTTCCCCTTTTTCTTTTTAAGTGGATTACTATGTTGTGTATGTCTCCGATGTGGCGCCAGGTTAGGATCAGTATTAACAGGATTGTATGCCGTAAAATTCCATACAACAGGAGCCAGTATAAATTTTTTTTTCCAGTGGCACTTTTTGCAAGTCTAATTTAACAGACAGTCAGTTTTTTTGGCTGACCTCTTTTCATTTTACACACCCTTGGGCAAAATGAGAAATGAAAGCTGAACTCTTCTGTGTGTTGGGGTATGGGGAGAAGGGGGGCATTGAGAAAAGCAGAGCAGTTTCCATTAACCCCAGTTATGCTGCGTTCTCTGCAAGGAGAGCAACCTCACCCTTCAGATTTGCAGCACAAATTTAAACCCAGAGATGAGGGCTTTGCCATACCCAAAATGCCATCCTCATTCAGGACATAGTGGAGAAATGAAAGGAAGCAGATTAGAATAAACAATCTGGGAGCCCAGAACAGTGAAGAGAGAGGTGAAAAATTCCATAATACTGAGAAACTGAATGAACAGTGAGTAGGGAGATTTACATTCTGTAGGTGCCCTAGCAGATGGCCTCGTTGTATTAGACAGGGTTTTCGACAAAACCATGGCACTTATGATTAATATACATATGGATAAGTATATAGAACATAATTAAATAAATGGTTAATTAGGCCACAGAGAAACACACAGGGCTCAGTTCAACTCACTGCCATGAGTTTAGTTAATTTACTGGCAGTCCTTCAACTCACAAAGGTTGTTGGGTGCAAGTCAGGGAAGCAGACAACTGAGTCTTCTGTAGAGCAATACAGGCAGTCTGGCCACAGGCAGCAAACAGTAGGGCAGGTCACCAACAGTCAGCCAGATGACCGAGTCCAACAGTCCCCAGCAGCTGATGGCAAAGCTTTACCAGCAGTGTGGTAAAGGAACGCAGGCCGCAAAGGAACCTCAAACTATAGCAATATTGTCCACGGGTTGGGTGTCCCACAGGGAGTGTATCTCAGAAGTTGAGGCAGAGAACAACGTAAGGCAGTCGCACACTGGTCTGATAATCAGAGAGCAAGAGGTGGAAAGGCGAAGCTCCCCAAGCTATTTATCGCTTTGCCCTTCGATTAAACTGCAACCTTATTAATTCCAAATGTGTCTACTGGCCACGTTAGCAGAATTAACCTACCTAACACGCTGGGAAAGTGTGGCCATCCTGAGCAGCACTCCCTGGTGAGGAGTATTGAAAAATGTCAAACTCACACCCATTGGCTTAATGCTGACTCACGGCAATACTATACCACAGGGTAGAACTGCCCCTGGGAATTTCCAAGACTACAGCTCTTTGCAAGAGTAGAAAACCCTTTCTTTCTCCCGTGGAGAGGCTAGTGGTTTCTAACTGCCAACTTTGCAGTTAGCATCCCAGTGAGTAACCACGATGCCTGCAGGGCTTCTGATGAGGAATACAGGAAAGTAATTTTATGAAATCTCCAGCAGAAGACACAGGTATTGTGTAGATAAGCCCAGAGAAAAACAAGGTAAGCATAAGTTGACCTGATCTAGTCAGGGACAGAGCAGTAAGGCAGATGAGAACCTATAGATTAAGGCAAACAAAACGCAGGAAGGGAGCTAGAGAGCAGAAACACAATTATTCACTAGAATTGGCTCCTGATCTTTTGGGTGGATGGCACTGCTGCAGTGAAGGGGAGACTGGACATTCCACACCTGATTGAATTCTAGACAGATCCCCATCACTCATTACCAACTGCACTCAGTAGCGATTGCCACAGCACACATGCCAGCATTTTTCTCGACCCTGTTCAGGGCCCAGAAGTGACTCCCACACCCGCAGTTCAGTGATAAATGCAAGCAAAGCCTCATGCTTATTTGAAAAGCACTGAACCTCCTGACCCTGGTGATCAGGGAGTAGATACTACTTCTGTGAGACAAGTGAATGGAAGTGTGTTACTGACCCCATGGCCCCACCAGCATGTCAACTTGTGGAGCAAGTTCCTGGGCCACATATCCAATACACAGTGGCTAGTGTACTCTCACCTGGACCAACCATCAACCAATGCCATACACCCACAGCAGCCAACAAAGCAACCAGTGAGAACATTAACTGGTCATGCCCCAGTGACCTGCAGGCAATATGCTTCACCTCACCAGCAACACCAGTCACATCCTTACAAGCAATATCTGCACCTTGGCCAAAAGATGAACAGTATCTCCAAATGCCTTCTTCTAGCATTCTGCCAACATTATCACATCTGAAAACGATTCCTGCAGGTCTTCTGCCCTTACATCAAAGCCTCATGATAACTCACCACATACTTAGACACTATACTAGAATGAAGGAACTATCTTGTCCACTTTGGGAACATTCCTTCTCAGCACATATGAAGACATTTCATATTGGTCATCAGAAAGCTCACTAAAATAGCATTGAATTGGGAAGATTCCATGGTCCCACAAGAGATGTGACTCTGACCACCCAACATCTGTCCTCCAATATGAAAAGAGTCTGTTTCAACACCTCCAATCTGGTAAGGAAAACATACAAGGCTAATCACAGAAGATTCACTTGTGGGTTTGGCATACCACACCTGCTATGTGAAAAAATCATGTCCAGCCACAGGCAGCTCTAAAGTTACACATAGAGCACAAGTAAGTAATAATTAAAATAATATAATGGAGGAAAGAGATTTTTAAAGAGACAGAGAAGCAGACTCCAGATGCATGAAAACAAAACAAACAAAAGAAAACAAAACACAATCATCAGAAAATGAATACACAATCAATAAAGAAATATATAAATTAACACTATATATAATATATAAATTAATACTATAATGTTTCAAAAAGAGAAGATAATAATAAGTCATATGAGGAAACAAGAAAAGGTGACTCAAACAAGTGAACAAAATAAAGGGACAGAAAAACATCCTGAGGAAGAGGTGGTAATATAGAATGACCAGGTAAGACATCTAAAATACTTCTAGGATCCTCAAAAAGATCAAGAAAAACACAAGCAAAATCCTATAAGAATGTAGGAAAACAATACCAGAACTAAAGAAATCAGCAATGAGAATTCAAAAGACAACAACTAGAAATCCAGAAATTAACAATAAGATGTCAGAAATAGATAACTCAATAGAAGGACATTGTAGTAGAATGTAACCAATAGAAGAAAGAATCAGCAAATAGATGACAGATGCCTAAATAAGAATCTGTGTAAAGAAAAAATTAGTGGGGGAAAGGATGATGATGAAGAAAGCCTAAAATTAATGTGGGACATGATCAAGAGGAAGGAATTGGAATTTCAGAAGCTAAAGAAAGGATAATAAATAAAAATAATTTTTGGAGAGTTATTGAAGAAAACTTGCCTCATAAAATGAGATGAAAATGGTTAACATCCAAGAAGTATAATCAACTCTATACAAGACAGGCTCCAAAATAGAGTCCTTTAGGCACATCCTAACCAAAGCAAAGACAGAGAACAAATCCTGAGAGCCACTTACTGCAAACAAGATATCACCTACAAGGGGGCAACAATAATTCTGAGCTCTGGTTTATTGGCATAAACACCCTGTCTTGATAAAAAGTCTCAGGATAATAGGAATACAAAGGAACTTCTAAGCAATATTAAGGGCACACATATAAAACCAACAGGCACCATTTTTCTCACTGGAATGAGACTGAACGTTTTCTCTCTGAGACCAAGAACAAAACAAGAATGCCCATTACCACTTCTCTTATGTACTAATGTACCAGAAGTTCTATCTTGAGCAATAAGGAAATAAAGAGAAATAAAGGTCATTCAATTTGAGAAGGAATAAAACTATTCCTTTTTATAGATGACAGGGTCCTACACCTAAAAACCCCCAGAGATCCCACAACAAAGTTACTAGAACTAACGAAATGGTTCCGCCCAATGGAGGAGGACAAGAAAAGCAACCAAGAAGCAGTTGGATGTATCTACACTAACTAGAACCATTCCAAAAAGGAAATGAGGAAAATAGTACTATGTGCAATGTGTTCCTTAGAACAATCAACTAAATGAGACCAAGCAGGTGACACTGGGCCCAAAGCAAAGCTGATATGCCAAAGAGGAACAGTGAAAAAATAGGTTTGTAATGGGGAAGGCAGGATGGAAGCAAGGAGCCTGCTGGCATATTGTGATGAGAGCACCCATTGTCACAGAGTAACCTGTGTACAGATTGTTCAATGGGAGGAGGATCTACCATGTAAGCTATCACCCGAAATGCAATAAAATACTCAAAACATGAAACGTCTTAGATTCCGACTCAGGCCTAGGTTTTCTACCTGAACTCTCACTGGAAGCCTTCAGGGGTGTGCATAGTTTAAAGTCTTTGGCAGAAGTTGATATAAATGGAATGTCCATTGGGGAATGCTGATCGTCGCTCCTCCACACTAAGGACTTTATTATTTATTTTGCTCCATAAACATCAATCCAACCTTTTAACTCTAAATCTAGAGGGAAAAAAATCATTGAATGTGCATGATAGAGCTTGAAACCCCAAATAAATGGATGTAAGTGGCTTAGGAGGGAGTCCACCTCCTTTCTAGATAGGCTTGCAAGGCGACTCTGCGATAAATGAGATTTCACTGCACTCGATGAACTGGTTACAGTTTACATGCAAATTCAACGAGGCATTCAAATCCAACTATGGAAGAAAGAGGTCACACACAAAAGAGGAGGGCAGCAAGATTTTATTCTGCTCTCAGTTGTCAACATTTTGACAGTGTCCTGTAGAGAGGGAGGGTAGTGAGGACCCTGAGTTATTTTGCCATGAAATGAGACATGACTTCAATGGGATGTGGGTCACCCAAACACCTCACAAATTATTGTTCTGAGATTAGCTCTACATCTTAAACCAAAGGCATCTGCTGAGGCCTACCTACATACAAATAATTTACACAACTAGTAAAGCATATCCACCTTGAGCATTATACGCTTTTAAGATCTACTGATATGGGAACAAATTGACAATGGCAACTGAAAAGATTATTAAGGAAATTTAGGGGATACTAAATTTATCTCAATCAGGGAGGTACAAATCAAAAAAGGAAGGTGAGAATGAATGTATAACTTGAATACTGCAATTCATGTCACTAAATTATACAAGCAGAAATTATTGAATTGGTATTTATTTTTCTATGCATATTCTCAACAACAAAAGGGAAATGAACTATTTTTTTAAAACACTAAAGTTTGACCCTTAAAACTCAGCACATTCATTATCTAATGATGAATAGGGCGGTGACTCAACTCTGTCAAGTTACCCAATATCAACCTGTGTAGTCTCACACCATTGTGTCAAAGCGCTGTCTTAATCTTTTTAGAATAATACTTTATGATGTATAAACCTAGCACATCACACTGCTTCATCAGTGAGCTATGTTTCAGTGGCCTGAACTATTATGTTAGTCTGGCAAATACTGCATGCTCCCACTTATCCGAGTTGGCAAATAAAAGTACAAAAACCAAGATTATTAGTGGTTTCCAGGAGTGCGAGGGAGACAAGGGTCACGGGAGGGCATGAGTTTCAGTTAAAGGTAGTAACAGAATTGGGAAGGGGTAATGGTGATGGTGGCCCAACATGAAGAACATAATTAATGCAACTGAATGAGATGTGTAAAAACGTTGACATGGCAAATGATTTGTAATACTATATTTTTGAAGTGAAATCAAGAATAAAAAACTGGCAGCTGAGTTTGGAATGTAATTCCAGAAAGAACTCTTCCTCCTAAAGAAATGAGGGATGCAGGTGGGAAGCAGAGAGATCTAACCACACTGAGTGTCCCCGTCCCACTGGAGATTTGTATGTCTTGTGTACTCTCCTCCTTACAAGTCACTGCAAGTGAATCAAGAATTACATGGGGAATGTAGGTTAGAGAGTCTCTGCCATTGAACACATATACCAGGCTGTCTTCTAAAGGGTGACGAGGAAGGGCAGTGGTCACAGTCATCAGATCCCAGGATGTTTATGCCTACACTGAAGCAAAATGAATGTACTTCTCACATCAGTCAAACAGGATACACTGCATAGGAATTAACCTAATCCACTCTGAATTCAGCCTGATTTACTCAGATGTCCATCTTATTAATAGTCTTGGATGCCAAAGAAGTTATCGATTCTGGTGCACGGCTCAGAAACATGGAATTATGCACCTGTCTATTCTAGGTGCCCAACCAAGAAGGCAGAATAACCCAAAATTATCACAACTCTTCTTGTATCCCTGGAGTCATGTGAATCCATGTAAGAAATTTGGCTATCCTTCTGATATGACCATGGTGAGAGACCCAAAGAAGGCTTGGAGAGGAAGAGAGGGTTTTAGCTGAGCCCCCTCCCCCTTCCCCTGATCCATCAAAGCTCAAGATCTGTGAGAGAAGTCAGAGAACCTCTGGAGTAGTCCAACTATCATTTAGTGTGAATACCACTAAATGAGCCAGGAAAAAGACATGTGGAGCAGACACATGGCTTAGCCAAGCCCTATGCAGAGATTTGAATCACCTTCCCCCTCAATCATGAGATACAGAACATCAGTTGTTATTTGAGGTCACTATTATTTGTCCCAATTTGTTATTGAGTAACTAATGAAAAGAAGCAAAAAGGTAAAAAGTTAGTATCCTAATGGAGGTAAAGAACCATGCAAAAGTGTGAGTTAGTGAGATGAAGCTAGATGTATCTGGGAGTTCCAAGTCCTCGGGAGTCAGCACAACTAACCCTAAGTTTCCTTAGTGGCTCCACCAGGTACTAGGTCATTGGTGTCTTTATGTCATTGCTGTCATTCATTTTTTTGTTTTGTTTTGTTTTTGGGGCATCTCTACCCTCTGTTGGTCGTGGAAGCTATCCAGCCTTGCTCCTGGAGAGCTGCTGCTGGATTTGAACCACCAAGCTCATGGGCTGCAGTCCCCCACTCAACCACTACGCCACCAGGGCTCAGCACTGCTGTCATTCATTTTGTGAAGCCATGACTGACTCTTAGATTCACTTTCCCCCTTACCATGACTCTAAAGCAGCGAGAAATGACTGCATCTACTCTGAGCTCTGTCCTGTACCACGGTGTGGATGCCCTTTCTTTCACTGGTGCTATGCAATTTGAGTATTCTGTTTCTCTCTTTATCTCATCACTCTGGACATGGTTTTAATCATAAATATAGAATCAAGTAATATAAAAGATGATTCCAACTTGCAAAGGGAGTGAGAGCCATAATGAATCCTGGAGGTTGTAAGGCACTCCCAGCACACTGGCACCTTACCTGAGAACATTCCAATAAAGACAGGCTTTGGCATAAAGCTTTACAAACAAGCAAGGGGCTTCCTGCATGGGGAAAATGTTTTATCTTTTTACTTCTTCTTGCTCCTCTGCCAGACGGTTTTTATTCCCCTCATATTCCCTTCAATCTTGGCATATATTGAAGAGATCCTACTGTTAGAAACCATTTAGAATCTGATAGCAGAGAAGAGGCCAGAGAACTCAGAACGGCAGTGGATTTTATTTTACTCCCATCCATCACAGTGCTGACAGAAGATGCTAGAGAAGGGAGGGGAGTAAGAGTTCCCTTCAACAGAGGGCTGGGCTGCCCTCCCTCCACAGTCCTGTGAGAATCAACATAAATGCATGGCCCTGGAAAAGACAATCTCTCAATCCACTCTGCCAAGGTGTCAGAAATTCTACCTTAGCTCAATTCATATGGGTATTATCAAGATTTTGGAACTCATAACTGGGTCAAAAGATCCTGAAAATTCTTGAGATATGCCTTGAATCGGTAAACCCAAGGGAGAACGGCCACATTCTAAAGAATCCTCATAAGTCATCCAGGCAACCCTCTGAACATTTTGAGATCACATTCACAGTCGCTCTACCTTTCTCTAGGGGGCAGCATACCAAATGATGTGAGAATCTGGAGACTTTGAAGATCTTGTGTGCTAAACCATCTTTCCTAACAGCTGAAGATCTGCCTATTTAGCATGAAGCCGTTTTCTCGGCATCAAGATAATATTGAATTACTGCTCAATAGAATATTGTCTCCCAACTGTAGTTATAACTTTGTGTTTATAATTCAAAGTGTCTACCACAAGCATAAACTTTTGTACTGGAGCTAAAGGAGGAAGTTGATTAGCAGAGGTTGAAAAGATAGCCAATTGGCAGCTGAAGGCAGTGAGACGTTAGAAAATAACAAGCTAAAATGGGACTCCAAATATAAAATCCAGAATCAAATGTCAGAACCCAGGTCAAGAAGACAGAGAGGGGGCAACCATTACTATGGATTGACTTGTGTACCCCCAAAGAAGTGCTGATACCCTAATCCATGGTACTTGTGGGTGTGACCTTGTGTGGAATTATGGTTTTTATAAATGTATTGAGATGAAGTCCTATCTCAGTAGGTGGACTGAATCTCATCTGAGTGTACTGTCCCTATAAAAGAGGAGAGTAAACACAGTGAGACTGACACGGGTGGAAGACAGTCTTACGAAGATGGAGGTACAGCAGATGATGACAAGAACAATGTATGTACAAGCTAAGGACTATCCAGCCATCACCAGAAGAAAGACAAGAGTCTTGGAACCAATCTTCTTTCAAAGCCTCAGAAAAAATTCACTTGATGACTGCATTGATTTCAGGCTTCCAGCCTCCAGCTCAGCCAGACAGTCTATTTCTGTTCCATTAAGCTATCTAGAGTATAATACGTTGCCATGGATGCCCTTGAAAATGAATGCAATTATACACAGGATGAGATTCAGGGAAAGTGTCTACAAACAATCATGTGTTCTGTGATTTTGATGTGATTGGTTAGTATTACTGTGGTATTGATAAAAATTTCTCAGCCTATATCGTATCTTTCTCCAGTGCTCCACGCCCACACCCTAATTGATTTGATGTCAGTGAATTTGGTTTGAATTGGCCAGTCATAAAGATAACTAATGAAGTCAGAAATGAATAAAGATGAAAGGTTATCCTTTTCTTATAAGTATGCTGTGTGTGTGCATGCTGTTCTTCTGCTATAAGGCTCTCAAATCTCTTTGGCCTACATCCTGGATCTTGGCTGAGTTTCAGAAGGTAATATTGCTACATAGCTGAGCTTGAGAGAGATAAGGAGATATTATCCTTCCTTAGTTTTGCTCTAAAAGCCTCTTCTTTGTTCCATAGCAGTGGAAATGCCCACATTCTCCCTTTCCAAACTACATGCTTGCATCTTGATCTGTATCTTTTCTAACTGAGGACTCGACTCTAATCCATCCAGATAGTTCACTGATGTCATGGGCAGCTGTTGTGCTCATACCGACTGAGAAGGGACACAGTCACCAAGGACTCCTTAAGGTCCTCTAAGTTGCTAGCCTCAGCAGATGCATGTCCTGCCGAAGACCTTTTTGTCCACAGTAATACTTCTGCCCGAGGTCCCTCTTCAGAACACAACAGGGGCATCTGGGATGGAATGGCAGGGGAGGGGGGGCTGTGAGGCACATGCCTTAGCAGCTTATGTTACATGAAACCTAGAAGACCCTGCTTTCCACTTACTAAAATCCATGTTCTGAGTGAATCGGTGATGCTGGTGTCAGCAAAGATGGAAGAATGACTTAAGGAAATGAGGATGTAGAAAATGGATGTTATACATTCATGTATGGGATTTTGATATCTCTCCATCCTTTTTCTCTTTATCTTTTCAATTACCTTGCAACGAATTTGGCTACCTTTAAGCTGGCTTTTTCTTTGGCGGAACCACTCTTTTCTTTCCCTCCGAGTATCACTCCACCCTCTGGCCTAGTTTCTCTTATTTTTCTTCTCTTCTGGCTAATCCAGAGGGAGAGAAAAAGGGAAAAAGTTGCTAGCAGCAGTGTAGTATGTGGTGAGGGGCAGAGACCTAGGAGTCAGAATGGATTCATCGCCAGTCCTGACACTTCCTAGCGCTGTAATCCTGGCCAAAGGGACCTCATTCCTTGGTGAATCACAGGCATTCTCTGTAAAAGAGAGGGGAATGTGGTACTAGAAAAAGCCCTGCTTCGTGCACACATTGCGGCGTTGTTATGAGGGTTAACCGAGGCAGGACTTAACCAGGGTTCAGCATAGTATCTGGATGCACAGTCTCTGTCTGATCCTATCAGGTGACATTAGGCAATGGTGGCATCCCAGGGAGAGGGTGCACATTAACCAGACTGGAACAAATCCTAGGAGAAGTTCTTAGGGACTTGTTTCACGAAGATTGATTTCTAATGAACATACTTGTACATTAGTACTTCAAACTTGCTTTACAACTTTTAAGTTTATCACTAGAGCTCTCACAGTCAAGACTTGTGTATCTCTATTTTCATAATGCATGCAGGGGAAATTCTTCTCCAAAGGGCACAGATTCCCAGAGCTTTAAGATACAGAATAACAGGAGGCTTCTGCATATAGATGTCAATTGTTTCCTATTCCTCGAAGATACTCACTTCAGACATACATCTCATGGCCAGTGGGCGCCTCTGGGTCTGCGCCCGACCCTTTGCTTCTCCCTCCGTGCCTTTGCCATGGAGGCCACTCTCTCGATCACTCCTTTGTCCCGGTCGTCTTCTCCACGTGCGGGGTGGCGTCTCAGGGCCCTTTCAAGTCTTCCTCTTGGAGTGGATTTGACTCATATTCTCAGCTCCCTGGTGAAGTCGGCTCAACTCTCCATTGAATGCTTGCACAAACCATTCATGTGAGATGGTGATGAATTTAAGTGATCTACACTACCGAGTCCCTAAGTAGGGGAGGGATTACAAATGGTGGATGTGCTCAGCTCCCATCTGAAAAGGTGGAGGTTTGAGTTCTCCCAGAGTTACCTCCAGAAAAGAAAAAAAAAAAAACTATTCTGCTGATCTTCTGAAAAAATCAGCCACCAAAAAAAAAAAAAATCAGTCACTGAAAACTCAATGAAGCCCAGAACTACCATGACACATGGAGGACTTCCTTGAAGCAGAGCACACTTGCAAGTGCCTAGGTCTGACTTCAGGAATCCTAGTGGCACAATGGTTAAAGTACTTGATTGCAAGCCAAAAGAAGTTGTTCCTTGCTAGAAATCTGTGGCGGTTTGCTTCTGTGAAGTTCTATGGCTTTGAAAACTCAATGGGTCAGATCTCATCTGTTACAGAGTCATTAGGAATCTGAATTGATCTCATGGTAATGAGTTCTGGTTTGGGTGAGTGTGCTTTATATGGCTTCTTCCGTCACCAGATTCAAGACTCTACAGTAGTGCTTTAAGATACATCTAAATCATGTTAAAGTGTAGATTCTGACTTAGTCGTTCCAGGTTGGAGGCTAAATTTCTGTATTTCTCACAGGTGCTGTTGATATGACTGCTCTGTCAAGCTCACTTGAGTAATAACAAAGGTTTGTGACTATCTTTGTCATTTTAGTAATGTGGCACTTCATCATCATCACCATCATCATCATCATCATCATCATCATCATCATACAGTTGCTTACTTGGAAAGATGATAGAGAAATGGTTGTAAAGCTTCCAGAAATAATGGAGGAAAGGTATATGTGGGGTGTGGGGGTGGGGTAGATTGACCAGAATGGGTAGAATCAGAGGAGGGAAGAAAACCAGTGTGGCAGTCATGTGCTTATATAAATTTTATGATTGAGATGTAGGGGTGGAGTCTAGCCTGTTAACCTGGAGATAGCCATTGAGTAGTCAATGAGGCCTCCATGTGGGCATGGCTTTCTCCTGAGACGACTGGGAAATCTCCCGATATTTCCCTCACGGAGATGAGTAGCTATCTCGCTAGTTGTTGGGAGTTAGTCTCAGAGATGATGAATTATGGACAAGACAAGATGGCAGCTTCCCAAGAGCTTGAGGAGCCAGAGGAGAAGCCACACGGCCTTACCCTGATGGAAGCAGACCTCTGAAGATGGAGAAGCCACATGGAAACCCCTGCCAGCACTGAGTTGCGTCTACCACCACTGGATGCTGTTGATGGACCCTCGCTCTGGAAGCAAGGAGCCATGGGGTGACCCCTGCCAGCGCCAGGATCCTGCACCCACTGACCTGTGACTTCGTGAGTAGGAAGAAGACTTTATAAACGGATATTGGGCATATGGGCTAATATCGGACTTACGACTTTTGGCTGGACTGGGTTGGGATGCTTTCTCATTGTCCCATTCTTCATCTATATAAACCTTTTCTTTCTATCCATATGTGTGTCTATCAGTTTATTTCTCTAGTCTACCTGAACTATATGGTTAGTGAAGAGAGAGGAAGCAGCAAAGCCAGGAAGGAAGAAGACAATGAGAAGGAAGATAAAAGGAAAGAAATAGAGAAAGGGACAGCTGTAGAACCAGTAAAGGAGGGTCAGCTGACTTCTCTCCTGAGGTTGGAATTAGGTCTACATTTGCTCATTTTCCAGATTGGGGGATTTCTGGCTTGAAGTCCTCCCACAGAGGCTCCTCCAGCTATTCGTGCCACTTAACTAGGGTGTCAGAGCTTCACTGCTATTGTCTAGAGGTTCTTGCTGCCAGAGTGACTGAGGAGCATGCTCCCTTTCACTCTAGCAATGTTAACAAAGGAGAGCCTATAGAATGACTGGGGAGTCAATGGGTGCTGCAAATGGCTTGCCTGCTAAATCAAAGACTGGTGTTTCAAGTCCACCCAGAGGCATCTTCTAAGAAAGATAATGATCTACCTCTGAAATGGGAGCTATGGGACTCTCTAGAGTGCAGTTCTACTCTGACAGCCCTGGGGTCACCGTGAGTTAGAACAGGTTTCAGAGCAAGTGGGTTTTCAGATGGTGAATGTATAAAATGGCTTGTGTCTACTAGGTTAAGGGAGCTTAAAAAAAAAAACTAAGTAGAAAGTCTTTTACCTGGAGATCACCAGCTGGATCAAACGACTCAAGATACATTACCTGATACAGCTCTATCCGTTGTTCAGGCACTCTGGCTTTGGGATTCTGCAAACGAAAGACTCTGAACTCCGCTTTCACCAAATTGGAAGCATTCTTCTCCATTGCTGAGACATCAAATCGGACAATTCTGAAGTACGGTCTGTAGAACGTAGGCGGGATGGCATCTGTAAAAAGTTTGGGCAATTATTGAAAATGATAAAAATCCATTGTTCTTTCAGAAAAGACCGCAGCGTGAGACAGTCCCAAGAAACCAGAAGGGAATTATCTACAGGACGGTTTTGTTTCCAAGGACCAATTTAATGCCATTAACAACTTAACCAGGGTAGGGGGGCACGAAGGGAGGGTGAGGAGAAAGAAAGAAAAGAACAAACATGTGCCTTTGGTTACAGGAGTAGCAGATTAATAGAGATTAACAAACCATTTCCAACTCCATTTGAAGGCATGCAGTTAACCCTGTCCTTTGAAAGTTGACAGAGTGGTGGAAAATCATAGATGGTTATGATTTGGAAAAAGTTCATGACAGTTGATGCCTAAAAAAAGCTGTCAGGCCTGCATACACTTTAATCAGAAATGCCAAGAAAATAGCTCCTAACAGCAAGCAGTTTGCCCATGTCTTTTTTTTCCTTGAAAGTTTGGCATCCAATACCCTACCCTGTTCAGCCTCACATACTGCATCTTCTCTGCCTTCCAGATTTGGGGTTTTCACACTCATAGGACCAAATACATTCTCTACCCAAGTTATGGTAAAAAAAATTCAGCCAACAAAACAATATGCAAATATTGGCTATACAAGATCCAGTGATGATGATGATGATGATGATGATGATGATTCAGGATTATTGTCTGTGGGTGGAGAGGATCCTAGTCGATGAAGAAACAGAGTCAGCACAAAGTCCTTCAGTTGTGACCATGCACAATAGAGAGAGGCAGATCATACCGGGCGATTTCAAGCTCATGCTAACAGTTTAGATTCCTATCATCTCTTTCAGGGGTCGCTGGGTGGGAAGCATGGTTCATGGATTTGGCTGCTACCTGAAAGGTTGGAGCTTTCGAATGAAGTCAGTGGTCTCTCAAAAGAAACACTGTACTTCAGAAGAAACGGACTCTACTTCAGCAAACCACCATTGAAAGGCCTGTGGGGCACGGTTCTACGGAGGGTTTTCTACATCCATGGGGTTGATCTGCGTCAGCGTTGACTCAACAGCACTAGTATGGTGGTGGGCCACCATTGCCTTCCAAGACGCCACGTGGCTAGCTCAAGACCTACTCCACCTCCCTGGCTTCACATGTAGCATTCATTTAGTCGGAAAAGGCTTTTTCTCACATTCTTCAGACATCAGGAGAGACAAACCAGGGCGAAAGAACATGTTGCTTGGCAAAGTCGAGGGTTGCTGAAAAATGCAAAGACGCTCGAGGAGCTGCATCTACAGAGTGAGCATCATTGGGCTCCAATGTCACAACAATCGTGAGGGCAGTGAAGGACTGGGCAGCCTTCTGTTCGGCCGTGCCATGGTGGCGATGACTCAGAATCAAGGTGATGGCCCTGAACAGCAAGAGTACACAGGGCACTGGCTGCAAGGGTCTTGCTAGGATCCCTTTGCAAACTCTCCTGCCAAGGTTGCTCACTCTACTCTTGAAAGTTCCATCAACTCTGGTGATCTTACTTTCTACCCTCTCTTCATTTATGCAGTTTCATTACAACGTAGGCATTCCATTGGTTTTGCTAAAAAACATTTTCATTACTTCTGTACTATCTGATTTATTTGGATGTTTTTCCTCATGAAACTTTAAGAATCTTAAGGGTAGACATCCTGCTTGCCTAGACTTTCTTTTTCCTACCCACCCTTAGACCCAGGCTGCTGCACGCCTGGAGTTTGCCAGACACCCACTGGTTGCAGAGCTGATTGTCAACAGAGTCTTAAAAGGCTCAGCATCTAGCTGCAGGGAAGTCTAACTTCTTTTGAAATAAATAGGCCATCCTTAAAATAGAAATGACTACCTGTCATGAACTCTTGAGAAACTCAGGCCCCGGTGACACCACTGGAAAGATTGTGAGGAACAAACCAACATGTCCGCATCTTGAGAGCCCTGCATTGTTTCCCCAGACCTCTCCCCATTCCTGTGACCCTCAGAGAATATGCTCTTAGGGAAGCAGCGGATCCCATGCCACACTCTGCTCGATGACCAGTACATGCTTGGCACCCAACCCATATTAAAACAACCGTGTGTGAATTAGGACCTTGTAAGTCTGTAAAACCAAAAGTTCCAGAAACAAACAAACAAAAACAAAAAATTTCTAAAGTATTCAGGTTCGGGAGAGAAGAAAGAATTCATGGAGACATGGGGCTGCCCTGCCGAGTATGTGCTATGAAAGAACTGGGGAACACCTTTTCAAGATGACAAACACCTGCACACTCAGAGAAGTTTGAGAGACAACTAGCATATGGTGATAAGAAGCACCAGTGGCCTGGTAGCTAAGCTCCTGGCTGCCAACTGGCAGGTCAGCTATTCTCAGGCAACAGCAATTCTGAAGAGAGGAAAAAGGCCTGCCGATCTGCCCCTGTGAAGATTACCCCCTAGAAAAGCGTAGGGAGCAGCTTCTCTCAGTCGACAGCACTTGATACAAGTGGAACTTGATTCCAGGACATGCAACAACTCGGTAGCACAGGTGTTTAATATATTCAAGTGATTAATGTGCTCCGATGTTAACTGGAGGTTCAGATATGTCCACAGGCATCTCAAAAGAAGGTCCTGACCATGTAGAACAGCGGTTCTCAACCTGTGAGTTGTGACCCCTCTGGAGGTCAAACAACCCTTTCACAGGAGTTACCTGATTCATGACAGTAGCAAAATAGCAGTAATGAAGTAACAATGAAAATAATTTTATGGTGGGGGGTGGTGTGGTTGTGTGACCACAACATGAGGAACTATATGACAGGGTCAGGACATGAGGAAGTTTGGGAACCACTGATCTAGACCCATGAAGATAATAGCCTCTGAAATCTGATTCAGAAATCCCTCTGAGTCAAGGTCCTACTCTGACACAGGTATGAAGTAGAGTTGACCCAATGGCAGCTAGTCTTATGAGCTGCAAACTGAAAAACCAAACTCACTGCCATTGAGTCAGTGCTGACTCTTGGTGACCCACTGCCGCTTGTCAAGGCTGTAGCTGTCGATGGGAGTAGACAGCCCTGTCTTTCTCCTGTGGAGCTGTTGGTGGTTTTGAACTGTGACCAGGTGAGCTGCAGTCCACTGTGTAAATGCTACACCACCGGAGCACCTACTAGGGGCACAGCAGCTACTGCAAAGAAATAAATACTCCTCTGTCTTGCAAATATGCTCGGCCCAATGAATGGAATGAGTGGCATTATCAGACCAACAAGAAAGCCAGCTCTGAGCTGAGTTCAGTTTCTCTGCCTTCACACACCCCTCCCTAGACCAGAACTGCCCATAAACCATGTGGTCAGCATGCATCTTTGTCATGCCTCATCATTAAACAACCCAAACTTTACACATAATCGGAAGCAGCATCCTAAGAAAGTAAAGCTACTTGAAGCATGTTTCCAGCTCTCGGGAAAAGTAAACATCACAATCATTATTTCCCTTCCCTTCTAGTCGAACCACCTTGGGCCTGCTCTATTTAGGAACATACCCCCCTCTCACATCCACCTACCCCAATCTCTTCCTTCGCCACCTTTGTAAATGAGTGCTCTTGAGATTTATTTTGATTCTCTTTTGTGTTTAATAAACTTGAGGCCATTTCCCTCTCCACTTCTTGGTCTTCTGCCCACATACTCTTTATTTAATTCTTTTAATGGCTGCTTCAGCCCAGGAGGTCAATTTTTTGCTTCTTCTCCTCGGCAAGCCATCCAACCACCCTGCCCCCAGACTTCTGAACCATCAAGAGGGCATCTGCAAATATTCACAAGCATAGCTTGACAGTTCCGTGCAGCGGCTCTGCGCCCTGTACTTTGGCAAACAGTCCTCAAGCCAGTCTAACCTGGAGACTATGAAGGGTGCAACTGCCCGTTTTTTGTTCTTGTACCTTTTGTTTGTTTGTTTTTCTTGCTTCATAAGTAGAAGCCATTTATCTGCAAGGTAAATTGACCACTAAGCAGGTCACAGCAGTCACCCCACTCTGCCCTAGAAACACAGGGGAAAAACCAGGCTTGGATGAAATAGCACCAGCCTGCAAGCCAGGGGCTTACATAAACACTGGTGACTGAATTGCTGGTGGCCGCTGCCAGAGGTCAGTCCTAGATGCCCCTGCTGACATCTGTTATGGGTCATGAGCCCCCTGCCGGGCTGAAAAACTTGAGCAACGTGCCAGATTATCTCTGAATTTGTAAAAAAAAAAAAAAAAAAGAGCGAGAACACCGAAAATTGCTTTGGGTAGTTCCATAACAAACAAATGGGATTATAACGAGGGGAACGGCACACAAGCCCATCGACACTCAGCTGAGATGCAGCAGGTTCCTTCTCTGGACTCAAGGTGCCAGAGCTGCAGGGTAGGCCTCGAATGGTTTATGCAAGTCTCATTCCCCCACTAAATCTGGGAGGGAGGAAAATCTGCCTCTGCCTTCTCTAAAAACTCATTCCCCCCCTGCACTGGGAGTTCTCACCAAAGTCCTCTGTCAACCCAGGCCCAGTTGCTCTTCTTCTGCCAGGTATTTGGGCTTCACGGTGGCCAACATGCCCTCACTCACAGCCTGGCCCAATCTGGCCTCACAGTTTCAAATGCACTTCCTTAGTCCCATCAAGTACATTTGCCTTCAGCACCTCGGGTTTCCTGCCACCACTGCTCGTGAGCTGGGCCAGTTCCTCTGCCGAGCTTTCCATTCAGACCTTCCTTGCAGGGAAAATCTTGCACATGGAAGATTCTCTGGTGTAACTAGGTGAGGGGTGTCCCTCTTCGCAGCCACCCACCCCTACTTGGGGGAGGGGGACAGTGTCTGGGAGGGAGGAGGAGGAAGAAATCCAGCATTCTGAAATCCAGCATTCTTAAAAAAAATGCCTCGTGAGGGCACTGACCACAAATGACATTTATATGAGCCTGTGTGGACCTGCCATCTGTTGAAGATACAGTGAGTAGAGATGGCTTCTCATCTTATTCCTGGGCTCTCCACTAGGTACCTAGTCTTATAGTTGTTTGACTTCCCCCAGCCTAAAGCTCACTTCCTGGGCCTGCATAGGGCCCTACAGTCAGAACGGCTTCCTGCTAGTGCCCTCTAGTCATCAACATCTGGGCATCCTTCACCATTTCACCTTGGAATCTGTGCTTTTTAAGTGATGTCTGATAAGATAATGGAGCACATGCTGGGAGCACAGTTTCGAGCACAGTCCTACCTCCTGCTTCATCAGGATTTCTATCGGCTCCAGTTACTTCCTCTCTGCTCTCTCCAATCTCAGAGAGTCTTTCCTGGCCAATGCCCAACAGTACCTTCCATCCTTGGGGAGGTTCAGCGTCAAGCTGTTTTAGGGTGGTCTAGTGACAGCAGTTTTCACCTCAGGCTGGAAGTGCGGCTCAAGTTTGGTGAGCAATTTGAGCAAAGTACCCACTCCTAATCTAATTACTGAGTGTGCACCAGGACAAAGATTGCAATCCTATGGAATGGACCATCGGTACTAGAGAAAGGGCGGTGCCAAGCTCAACTGGCCATCAGTCTGAGGCTGGTGGAGGGAAGAACGTCATCCACTAGATGGTTGGCTGTATACTCCAGGGCAAATACTTATATACTCCATGTATCCTACAAGTAGTCCTTTGCTCAAGGGAACATGGCACTACAAGACAAATATAAATATAAAAACAACAACAGTAATAAAAGCGAAAGCCTTGCCATCAAGTGGATTCCAACTCCAAGTGATGCTGTGACATGGAGGAGACCTGCCCCATCGGGTTTCCCAGGTGGTCCATAAGGTCGGGAAACAGCCTTTCTTCCCCTGGAGCAACTGGGGAGTTCAAATGACTGTCAGCTTTTTGATTAGCAGCCCAATGCTTGACCAGTGAGCAAGCAGGGTCCCCTTTAATAACACCAGGAGACAAGGAGAGCACAAGGATCTTTCAGGTGAGATCAAAGAAAAAGAGGAACATTTTCTATTTGTTTGCACATTTAAAAGCACCCTCCCCCCAGCCCCCGTTTGTGAACAGGAGAAGGCATATTTCTATTTTGAACAAGGGACTCCACAAAGTCTGTAAGCAGCCCTGTCGTACCCATGTCTGATTGTAGGAGCACAATGTGGTGAAGGATGCATATGGCCTGCTGAGTTCTGAGCCAAAAGCAGCCTACCTCTCTGGTCCTGTTTTGTCATCTGGATAATTACTTAGGCCTCCATTGACAGAGTGGTGAGGTGAACTGCCCAGCAATTAACTCTTGGTTTCCCATAAGGGTGGTGAGGAATTTACCACTGAACTACCAATGCCCCCTATATAGGCAATTACCTCATATATTGAATTGTGTCATCAGGATTACAGGAGGATGCAGTTGGAAATTCTGAGCAAAGAAGACAAAGAAAAGCAGAAAGACAGAAGAGCCTCTAAACCCTTCCTCAGGCATCACACATAGGAAAAAAATGTAAGAGCGAAACAGAAAAGATGAAATTAAAGTCACGTGAGAACCAGGAGGCTCTCAGAATGGAAATCTAGAATCTCTCTCTGAGGTTAGCACCAGTCCTCTGCTCTGTGTTATTTCTGGAGAACTTTTAAAGTACTGATATCTGGGTCCCAGCTCCTAAAAGCCTATTAGCTTGCCTGGATGGGCATCTCAAAACTCTTCACAATTCTAGCCAGTCATGATGGAGACACCCTCGTTGAGAGAAACTGGCCTAGAGAGGTGAAGAGTGGTACACATCAAGGCTCATAAGGGATTTCAAATATTTCAAGGGTTTCCAGGCTTTTTTTTTTAAGTCTACCTTTCTAGAGTTAGAATCATATATATATATATATATATATTTTTAAGAATCATAAGAATTCAAAAATAAATCATAAAGTAACGAGAATACGTTGCCCTTCGAGACTGAAAGATGCCAGGTTCCAGTGAGATACAGGAGAGTTTCCTGCATTGCAGGCTGGTAGGCTAGGGGGCCGCCAAGTGCTCTTCCAGCTCTGCCGTGATCTTATTCTTGTTTTGAAGCTTTTGTAGGTCAGAGATACCGGACTGTCTTGATCGCCTCTAACTAACCCTCAAACAAAACCAAAGCACTTGCTCTCTAGTCAACTCTAACTTGTGATGGTCCCTTGTGTGTTGGAGCAGAACTATGCTTCATTGGGTTTGTTGTAGTCGGTTCTTTAGAAGCAGATTGCCAGGTCTTCTGAGGTTCCTCTAGGAAGGATGGAACCACAAGTCTTCAGGCTAGCAACTGAGTCCATGACTCATTGACACTATCTGGGGATGCCTCCAAATCCCACTAAAAACAGAAACCAAACCAATCACCATTGAGTTGAGACCCTATAGAGTAAAATAGTCCTGGCTGTAGGGTCTCCAAAGCTGTAATCTTTATGTAAGCAGGCTGTCATATCTTTCTCCAGAGGAACTCAGCTGGTGAGTTCAAATTGCCAACTCTTTGGTTAGCAGCAGAGTGTTTAACCCCTGCACTACCAGGGCTCCTCCCAAATCTCTCCAGGGATTTTGGATGAAATTTAACTCACTACTTGCATCAGAATGACCTCGTGGACAAAGGGTGTGACTAATCGGATTATTGCTAAGCAGCATGCTAGATCTACTGTATGTTCCTTTACTTAGATTCCAGCTTGAGAACATCTGCAAGAGGCAATGCTCTAACCACAATGGACTTGGTTGCATGGCCCTTTTTGTTTCTCAGTGTCATGAATTAGCCAGGAGTAAATGGTGCATGTCCATCACCCCTGCCCCCATCTAAATAGGAGCACCCTGATCTCACAGCAAATTTAGAAGTCTGGTTCTGCATGATATCATGCTATACTTCTCATCTCTTACCCAACCCACCACTCAGTAGAGTCCCAACTTCAAGGTCACTGTTGTGGACATTACCCCTGGCAGAGATAGCAGCATATCCATTGGTGCATGGAGTGACTTCAGAGAAACAGTACCTGCTCAACTCCGCATCAGATTGACATTGTGATAAAACCAGAGAAGCTTTGATTCAAGTCTTATTACTGTGATGGATTTAGAGATTGGGGACCCTCACTCAAACCACAAAAACAAACTCCTTGCCATCTAGTTGACTTTGACTCACCATGACCCTAGAGGTCAAGGTAGAACTTCCCTTGTGAGTTTTTGAGACCTTAGCTCATTACCAGATTAGAAAACTCCATCTTTCTTCTTAGGAGCATTTGGTGGTTTTGAACTGCTGACATTGTGGTTAGCGGCCCAATGAATAACCACTACACCACCGGGGCTCATGAGGACACGCAGAGAATTTGACAATACCAGTATGCCCCGGTGTCTTGTGTCCCCATCACACAGGACTTACTCTTTTGTCCCAGGGGCACCCTAGACCTTTGACTGAAGAGCACCCCCTGTGACGACATTCTCCTTTCTAGAAATGGCTGCACTGTGCCTGTAGTCTTTCAATGATTGATATAGACTTTTGACATGCTTAATGGATGCAGTGTTTCCTCATCCCTGACATCCACTGGGTTGAGGGAAATCCATTTGGGCTTCATTAGTCAGTCCCGAAGGCAGGAGGAGACAATCCACCGACCCAATGATTGCAAGACCCCATGTTCATTCCTCATTGTGTGTGCACCGGCACAGCCGGCAAGCAACCAAGACAATTGTGTTCTGGGTTTTCTGAAATTTGTCTTGGCACACTGGGTATGGATTTTATTTCACCGCCACATCCCAAACACTGCTGACATTCAAGTCACAGCAATTTAACACAAGATGACTGAGAAGTAAACAGCTCCTCGGCAGTGGTTTCTGCGTTGTGCTCCAGTCGTCTCTCCAATTAAATGTAAGGCCTCACCACCCCCGCCAGCATGATTGGAAGTGGGAGCCTCAGAGAGGGGGGATTGTGTCAGGCTTGACATGCCCTTGGCAACGGCGACTCTAATTGGGTCAGCCTCAGCTTATGTGACTTGGCCTTCATCGAAATGCTATGGGAGACAGCATGTACTGTCAGCAGAAGCATTTGGACCCCTTTTTACATGATGCACATTAAGGAAAATGCCGGTGGGGGGGGGGGATGTGCTGGCTCGCTGTGGTGGGTTTTCCTGAACTCTGGGGGATATGGGGTTTTTAGTTTCTTTTCCAAAGTTTCCATCACCGTCAAGGATTGAATTTTGCTCGCACTCCACCCATCCCTCCGCCACCATCTCATCCCCAAAAATGTATGCTAAAGCCTTAACCCTTGTCCCTATGTCCCTTGTTGGCAATTGGGGTCTTGAAGATGTTATCAGTTCTGTGATGGCCGTCGGAGGGCGGCCCAATAATCCCAATATCCAAGGAGGAGAAGACATCAGGAGTGAGAGACAGAGAGAAGATAGATCAGGAATGGCAAAGCGATGCCACAGCCCCACACGAACATCTGCCTGTGGCTGCCAGGAGAGGAGAGGGACAAGAGAGGGTCTTCCTCCAGAGCCTTCTCCAGCACTCTGCATCTACACTGCTGGCCCGGAACTGGGAGATAAAACACTCTTGTCCTTGAAAGCCAACTGCCATGTGATACTTTGTTCTCAAGGGCAGGAAGAAACTAAGATGCTCATCCCAAACCCCCACTCCCCAAACTCCACCTAAATAGTGACCCTTGTTCCTCCTCTGAGTCCACTGGGTGGTGCAAACAACTCTGGAGTCCTCTTGGCTGCTGAGCACGAGGTTGGAGAGTGGACTCTCCCTTTCAGAAGAAAGGCCCCCTGGAGATGCAGTTCAAAAGCCTCAACCCTACAGTTCCCCTTGGGCACACATGGGGACATCATGAGGCCTGGCCCAATCTACAGCAGCTAACCTCAACTGCGACAAGACCTAGGGCGTTTGTGCATTAAAAACAGGGAGTGCTGGCCAGGCTAGGTCAGGCTGGTGGCTGCTGCTGAGAGACTGCTGGCTAATTCTGAGGCATGTCAGAAACCTCCTGTTGGCAGGAGGATACCCGAAACCCCCAGTGCGCACAGATGGAGCACGGATGGCCCAGAGGCAGCACATCCTCTCGGGGTTGTGACTAACCGCTGAGGCAACCTTGCTCTACTCCAGTCTCTGCTTGGGAATGAGCATCCAAAGCCCGTGTCTTCTTCTCCTGTATTCTCTCTACCCTGGATCCTTTCTTTGCCCCATTACCTACTCCGCTTCAATCTGCACCTTCTCGCTCTAGAACACCCAACAGGTGTCCCGTCCACTGGTGGTGCTGTTAGAGGCCCTAGGTGTTGGAGGTGATTCTCCCTCAGTGATTCACCTAGACATTGGTGGTTCCAGCAGCAGCCTGGAAGAATGGCTTCCTTAAAGATTAGAGTCAAGGAACCCCCGTGGAGCAGTTCTACTGAATTAGCCTTGGAAAAGAAGGAGTGTGTGCTCTCCTCTCCACAGACTAGAAGCAAATGCCTTCTGGATCCCTTTTCACAGGTTGAGAAAGTGAGGACTGAAGTATTTGGGGACATGAGGACCACACAGCCTGGCCCTTAACATTCTGGTGCAGGCTTGGCCACTCTTGCTCACCAAGACTCAGGAACCCTTCTTTATCCTCACCAACTGCCATTGAGTCCATTGTGACACATAGCTTCCTATCCCAGAATAAGCAAAGCTCAGCTCTCTCCTTTCCAGAAGGGACTCCACTTTCCCTGCAGCTTGCAATGATTGGTGTTGATTTTGACATGCTTAATGGGCATAGCGTCTTCTTACTAGCCTGAAAATCTTTCTCTAATCTCTACAAAATTATAGCAGTGATGCATATAATGGCCAATGCGTGTCTTGTACTGTAAGCTTCTCTTTGTGTTCTCCATAAGCTCCTTGCTTGTGGCCTAATTTTTTTGTAAAGCAATCACCTAATTACTTTGAGGCACTGTGATGATTTGCTGCTCTGCCCTAAAGCTAAGTTAATAAGCGGCCAGGCACACCCTGCTAGGATTGCAAGCTGTTTACCAATTTATCCCAGTGGCATGGGCTGTTATTATAACGTATTAAATACAGGCCTTGGGAGTGAGTAAATATGAAGAGGAATAGATGGTCTGGATTATCCAGTTTGAGAGAAGGAACGCAAACACAGCCAACACACAGTCTCCCCGGGAGGTGAGTCATTGCATTGGGAATGAGAGCTCATGGATGGATGGCCTCACACCTCCGCAGTCGTCCTTAACGGCTGTCTAGTCAGCCTCCAACTCATGAGGACCCCAGGCCCAGCAATGAACCAAACCACTGAGCCACAGCGCTGCTGGGCTCCAATCGCCAGCATTTAGGTTATTAGTCATTGACATTGCGTCCCTGCCGACTCACAGCAAGTTTATTCTCCACAAGCAACTGATGGGTTCGAACCACTGAACTTGCGGTTAGCAGCCCAGCTCTTCAGCCAAGTGTAAGCCATTTGTGCCACCGAGGGGTTTTGAGCGTTGACGTTGCTTTGTGTTGTCTGGAGTCAATTCCAGCTCACAGTGACTCCATGTGTGCAGACTGGAATTCTCCCCTGGGTTTCCATGAGGTTTCTTTCAGAAACAGAACAACAGACCTTGCTTCAGAGGTGCCTCCAGATCATTTAGGGTCAGAAACCTGCCTGTTACAGTACTTTGTGTCACTCAGTGACTTCACTAGAATATTGGAATAGAATAATTGCCTGGGAAGAGCGTTGAGCTCCCTGACAATACCCTTATTAGCCTTTCAAAGGATAACCACTTAGCACCCCACAAAGATTATGAGTGTTTCAAAGGATGACGCCTTCTCAGGGTTGGTGGATGGACTCATGAAGGGTATGTGCTCTTCTCTCATCCTTTTGGCTTTGCCAAGGCGGCTAGGGGCAATTCAGATATGTGAACATGCAGGAATTAAAGGAATCCAGATGAACCATGGCCTGAACGAGTCCTGGAAGTGCGCCAAAGGTATTATGCTTGTTTTACAAATTTACCTTCACTTGGGTGCTAAGAAGCTTTCATTCTTCAAGGTCAAGGCACCATGTAGGGTAGGAGGAAAACCATTTGCTAGTGTAAGACTGTCCACTGTAGAACCAGATCATTGCTAAGAACTTTAAAATGCTTGCATGTGTGGTCTCTTTACTTTATTGAACCAACGGAGAACCAGCCCTACTATTGCGCTTCAGGCTCCTTACAGCTGGTGTGGTGGTCATATGCTTATATGAATTTTATGATTGAGATGTACAGGTGGAGTCTAGCCCCATTAATCTGGAGATAGCCATTGAGTAGTCAAAGAGGCCTCCAGGTGGGCATGGCTTTCTCCTGAGACTTCTCGGAAATCTCGCGATATTTCCCTCTTGGAGATGAGAAGTTATCTCTCTAGTTGTTGGGGGTTAGTCTCAGAGACGATGAATCACAGACCAGACAAGATGGCAGCATCCAAGAAGCTGAAAGAGCCGGCAGAGAAGCCACATGGATTTGCCCTGATGGAGGCAGATCTCTAAAGCTGGAGAGGCCACACAGGGACCCCTGCCAATGATGAGTTGCTTCTGCCACCACTGGATGCTATTGATGGACCCTGAGCCCTGGAAGTGAGGAGCCATGGGGAGATCCTTGCCAGCTCTGGGATTCTGTACCCACTGACCTGTGATTTCGTGAGTCGAAAGGAGACTTTATAGACTGGTATCAGGCATATGGGTTAATATCAGACTTATGACTTTGAACTTGACTGGCCTGGGATACTTTTTCAATGTCCCGTTCCTCTTGCATATAAACCTTTTCCTTATATTCATATGTGTGTCTATGAATTTGTTCCTCTAATCCACCCCGACTAACACATCTGGGTAGTGAGGCTACCAGGTGCTCAATTTCAATCTGCTCATAGGGAGATGGGGACAGAAACGAGCTGAGCATCCAGGGAACCCAAAGAGTTGAGCCAACTAGTCCCTATGATATACCTCAGTCCCTATATATGACATACCCCAGCAAAGGCAGAGGCACTGCATTTTGAAGATAGGAGAATTCTTAAAAGAGAGTGAGTTTCTTCTCTTTATGAATGTTTAGGATCTGCCTGACCACTCTAAATTTTCTCTAGAAACTTTTTGGTGGGAAGAGCTGTCAAAACTCCAATGATTTCTGCACACTTCTCTACTGTCTTTTTTCACAGAAAGTGGGTACACACACAATAAGATCCAGGCTTTCAGTTAGTCCCAAGAGAGTGACTCTTCTTAAAAAGCACTACTAAAAAAAGTTGAGTGAAGCCAATGCTCCATAATTAGGAAGGCAGATGGGAGGGCAGATGGACATTCCATAACAGATGCCATCCTATACTAGTTGCCCTCATCTAATTCCAAGGGAACTACTGCAATGGCACAAATGGTTAAAGGCTTAGCAGCCAGCCCAAAGATTGATAGTTTGAGCCCACCTAGCACTTGCACTGGGAGAACAACCAGTGATCAACTCTTGTACTGCTTACAGCCTAGAAAACACAAGGCATTAGTGCTACTCTGTCATGTGGAGTTGCTCCAAACAGAATGGACTCAAGCGTTCCCAACAACAGCACCCTCAGTGATTGTCCAGATATATTCTACCACCCAGCACCCATGGGACACTGTCCTGAGAACACCTTTCCTAAGAGACATGTTGACTAATAAAACTTCGTCACAATGCCCTTCAAGTGAAAATTCCTTTTGGCAGGGAGCCAGTCCTGTTACTCTGTTCTGGAAGCACTGGCCTTGGGGTCCGTGTAGGGAGAAAGGAGTTCTGCACACTTTCAGTTTACTCTTAGGCAACTCCCCATCACGGTGTCCCAGCCAGGATACTCAGAGCACTGGCTGTCACTGGGAGAGGGGACCACCAGAAGGGTCCTAATTGCACAGGAGCTGAATTGTCTTTCTCCTACCCTGTGTTATAACTGCACACTCACAATCAGGCCTCCAAGAAAAAGAAGTGATCTGTAATTGTCACAAAGAAGAGAATCCATTCTTTTATTAAACAGCTAAGTCACTGAAGGAGCCCCTGCGTGTGGCAGATGGTTAGTGAGCACAACTGCAAGTCTAAAGGTGGTACCATGGAAGGAGTGCCTGAATGTCTGCTCCCAATCAAGAGCACAGCCTAGAAAATCCTGTGGAGTGGCCTTACTCTACCAGAGGCAGCCATTGAGACAGAATCCAAAAAAGTTTGTGTAATTTGGTGGTTCTTTTCCATCCCTGGCGGTAGTTGTTGTGAGGTGGACTGCTGAGCACAAAGTCGGCAGTTCGAAACCACCATCCAGCTGCTCCAGGGGGGAAAGATAAGGCTTTCTATTCCCATAGAGAGGGAGAGCCTGGAGAACCCACAGGGGCAGTTCTCTGCTGTCCTCTGGGGTCTCGATGAGTCAGAAGGAACTCAATGGCAGTGAGTTTGAGGTTTTATATTGCTGAAGAATGTTAACTATAACCACGTGGGTCTTCAAGGGACTTGAAGGACTTTATGTTTCACACAATGCTTTCTCATAGGCACATTATGTCATCGGAGCCTAATGTCCCTGGGAAGCCAAGTTACTGTGGGGAAAGCCATGATTCAGAGGCCTGATTTAAATGATTCCCAGGGCTTCTTGGTGCTAATCCAATGCTTGCCTTCTGACAGCAGGCTCAGGAATGGCCTCCCTGTAAGAGAGAAAGCAGCCAGTGGAAAAGCAAAATATCCTACTGGGTACATTTTCAAAGGAAGACACTGAGGTGCAGCTGAGGTTGCTGACTAACATGATTTTTTGAGACCTATCTGGCATTCCAACTTGAAGAAACCAAGCAACATTAAAACAAACCCACAAGATAGCTTGTCAGGTGGCAATGGCTTTCTGGTAAGAGAACTTTTCTTTCCATGCCAAAAAACAGAGGCAACCTCTCTCCAAATGTACAAATTCTCAGAGGAATAGTGCCTGGAAGGGATTAAGATGGAGAAAGTGTTTGTGTTCAAGCAGCCCCCTCAGGGGTCAGCTACTCAGCAGCCAACTCCAGAAGGAGTATTTGAGGAGAACCAGGGTGAGAGAGGGAAAGAAGGAGTACCAGCGGCACCGAGAAGGAGGCCCCGCTGTCCTCCTTTAGCAGAAGTGAAGATCTGTTTTAGGAGTTTGAGTGGTACAGTTGATGAAACATCGGGCTGCTAACTGCAAAGTCCACCATCCAAGCCTACCAGCAACTCCATGGGAAAAAGGTGAAGATATAAGCGTCTACAAACATTTAATATTTCAGTCATGTAGGATTGCTAGATGTTCAGTTTTCAGTCATACAGGGTTGCTATGCTCATGCTAGGATCCACAATTGATGTTTATGAAAGCAGTCGTCATGAGATCAAAGGGTAAATGCACTACACAAGACCTGTTTAAAGTGCTGATGTGACTTGGAAGACTAAGGTGTACCTGCCCTAAGCTATGATATTTTCAATATGCCTGTGAAGGCTGGACAATGAATAAGGACAACTAAAGAAGAATCAACATATTTGACATGTGGTGCTGGTGAAGAATATTGGAAGTGCCAAGGACGTGCCAAAGGACAAACAGATCTGTCTTGGAAAAGGGATATCCAGAATGCTCCTCAGAGGCAAGGATGGCAAGACTTGGTCTCACATCTGCCGGACATCGAGTCAGGAAAGACCAGTCCTTAGTGAAAGAGGAAGACCTTCAACAAGATGGACTGACACCGTGGCTGCAACCAGGCTCCAACAGCAGAAAACTTGAAAGGATGGTGCAGAATAGGAGGTGCTTCCTTCTGTTGTGCACAGGAGAGGTAAGCGTCAGGACTGACTGAAGGAAGCCTAACAACACCAGCAACATGACCCCAAATGGACTGGGTGGCAGTGAGTTTTGTTGGGGAGGGGTGGTTATGTCATATATAAGTTAAGAACAACCAACAGCAATAAATTATATATATATATGTGCATATACATATGCATGTGAACACACATCTATATTTACATATTCATGTACACAAGAGGGGACTTCAAAAAGTTCTTAAACAAATGCAACTAAAAGATCATGGGATGGTTCCATGAACTTTTTGAAACTTCCTCTTATATAAAAACAAATAAGAGTTATAGCAACAAATACCTCTTAGACATAACCAATAACCTTAACAGAATTTAACTTTCTTGGCTTGTAGATTTATGGGCCATAACCTTGTAGAACAACTTGGCTTATTTACATGCCATGTAGTTCATTAAATATATAGGAGGGGTCTTCAAACTTTTTGTAAATAAACAAAAGGGGGAGATTGGCAAAAAATGATGGAGGCAAGGGAAGGTAGTGGGAGGTATACAAGAATTAAAGGCAGCAGAGGCAAATTCTGTTCTATATACAATCCTGCAATAGTGGAGATCTAGAAATAGATGCCCGCAGAGACATGCAGGTTGACCAGATGTGAGAAGGAGAGGGAGAAAATATCCATGGATATGCATACATTTGACATAGGATATTTGTATTTGTGTAGTATTATTTGCTACAACCATATCCCTGAATGTGATGAAGCATACAGGGGACAAAATTACAGCAACTTATACAAGCACAACCAAATACCTTGAGGGAATAAAGTTCTGGATCTTGACGATCGAGACCATCGCTCCAGGGGAAACTAAGGTCAATTGGCCTAATATAGTTCACAAAGCAAATATTCTCCACCCTTTTGGGGTGAGTTGGGATGAAGACTCTAAAATCATAAGGTATGGTCTCTCCCTATCCAGAGGAAAGAAGAATGATAAAACTTGAAAGACATGTGGAAAAAATTAGTCCAATAGACAACTAGACCAGGAAAACATCAGCCCCTACACACCAGCTACCACCATGAAGTTCACTGATAAATGACCACATTAGAAGGTCTGGATTGAGTGGGAAGAAAATGCGAAACATCATTCAAAAACATAAAAGAGACTGGGCTTATTAATCAGAGATGGATGAAACCCCAAGATGATGGTCCTTAGTCACCCTTCGGTTTTGGCACTAAATTCACCCCTGTTAGAATAATCAACCATTTAAGAGAAAAAGGACAAAGTTCAGAGGGTTAGGAAAAGAAGGAGGAATAGAAATAGTAAACAATGGGGGTAAATGGGATAAAGCAGTGTTTCATTGACAGACTGCAATGCATGTGTTGAAACAAAATTTGTATGAATTGTTGAATTCAAAACTCATTATCTATTCTTTAGAAATTCACCAAATTCACAATAAAATGGTTTTATTTTCACATCTGTGAAATTTTCTTTTTAATCTTTTGATTAAAGCTTTCCATAAACTTTTGAAGCCACCTTGTATTCTATTGTAGCCTTCAGTATGAACTACTCAGTGTAAAGAAAACCCAAATCCTCACAAGGGGACCAATAGGACACATCATGTTAAACAGAAAAGTTTGAAGTTGTCAAGAATCTCATCTTGCTTGTGTCCACACTCAGTGGTGATGGAAGCAGCCACCGAGAGATCAAACAATGCATTGCATTATGTAAATCGGTGTCACAGAACCGCCTTAAAGTGTTCAAGAGCAAGGATTGGCGTTTTAACTTGAGGAGTAAAGTATTCTTGACTCAAGGCATGGCATTTTCATTCGTCTCATATGCATGTGAAAGTTGAACATTCAATAAGGAAGACTGAACAGAAATCAATGCCCTTGAACTATGGTGCTGGCAAAGACTATTGTAGGTACCGTGGACTGCCAGAAGAAGAAACAAATCTGTCTCAGAAGAAGTACAGGGGGGGGAAATGCTCCTGAGAGGCAAGGGTATGGAGTCTTCCTTTTCACGTACTGTCACTTTGTTATCAGGAGGGTTCAGCCCCAGCAGAAAGGCGTCATGCTTAGGAAAGCGGGGGAGTGGGGGGCAGTAAGAGACAGTGACCGAGTGGCTGCGACAATGGGCTCATGATGTGTTCTCTTTTATCTATGTTAGCTGTGAGTCAGCGTGGACTCAATGTTCCTGACCAACAACGGCGACCGATCCCACATCTGACTTTGGCAAGCAGCATCAAGCAAAGGGGGGCGGGGGGGGGGGTTGTTTAAGATACAACTATCGACTTCTGGAGTATGAGAAAAAGAAAGAAGCTCAAGAAACAGGGACAGAACGACTTGTCTGTATGGACCACAACCTACTCGACCCTAGATCAGATGAGGCCATCTACCCCTGGGGAACATTTGGATCAAGACCACAATGATGGCTCCTGATAGGAAGGAAGAAAAGTGTGAAACAGAACAGAAACTTCCTAAACACCAGACTTACTGGACCAACCAAGACTGGATAAATCTTCTTTATTCTGATCCCAATTCTACCTTATAAATCCAACTGGAACGGAGGATGTACACTGGTACAAAGAGTAACTGGAAACACAGGGAATCCAGGACAGAAGAACCCCTCAGGACTAGTGGTGAGAAAGATGATATTGAGAGGGTAGAGGGAAGGTCAGGGAGAAAGATTACAAGGATCTACACATAACCTCCTCCCTGGGGGACAGAGAGTGGAGAAGTGGATAAAGGGAGATGTCAAATGGTGTAATATATAACAAAATAATAATAATTTATAAATTATCAATGATTCATGGGGGAAGAGGGAGTAGGGAGGATGAGGAAAAATGAGGAGCTAATACCAAGAGCTTAAGGAGAAAGCAAATGTTTTGAGAATGATGATGGCAACAAATGTGCTTGGCACAATGGATGGATGTATAGATTGTGATAAGAGTTGTATGAGTCCCCGATAAAATGATTTAATTAAAAATATATATTAAAAGCGTTACAGGCCACAACTCTGGGAAACCAAACTTGTGAGGGGATTAAAGACATTGCATCCCCTCAAAAAATTATCATCCTGAGATCAGTGGAGTCATTTGCTGTCACTGGAGACAGTAACTCATAGTCTCCATCCCACCTCGACCCACAGACCTCCTCCCATACAAGGCAAAATCCTTATTGATGTTTATCACCAAAATTAATTCTACTTATATGGGAAAATACATTTGTAAATTACATAAATGTAGTAGCTCTTACATTAAGAAAGTTGTTTTGTAAAATCTTCCTATTTTGAATTACAACACTATTAACTACACCATCACATAAACAGGCAGTCTTTTAAAATTTTTCTCTGCACTGCTAAATTTTCAAAAATGCTGTCAGTATATGTTCACAGATACTAATTCACTCAATATTTTCAGTAAACCACTAGTAAACTTGATGAAATCTGAAACTACACAAGCATCCTTAACGGGAACTGCGTGTACTTGCAGCACATGCAGATGAGATCACCTGAAGTTCATTGTAGTTGGGTAACACTAAAGGGTCTCAAAGGAAATCAGCATAGAATCACAGCCTGGTTGCTAGATGGACACATGTAAGCTGGGCTGGTGAATAATGTTTCCATTGTTAACAACTAACTACAAAGACATTTTTATTAAAAACTAATGAATGTGTACTGAAACACTGCACACACACACACACAAACACACAAAATTATGCACAGTCATTTTGGCAATCATCCCTTGGGCAGTGGTCACCCTGTGAATCAAAATGATCCTCTTTTAATTAAATAGCGGGTTAACTCATAACATAATGAATATCAGCGTTATGTTCTACACTTAAAACACACACATATACTTCTAAATGTCACCAAATGATCAACACATCTTCTTTAAAGCAGAGACAAGAAGATTGGGAGAGTGAGAGACTAGGTTAAGAGAAATCATGCAAATGTGGATATAATCTGGCCTAGGTAACCAATGTCACTGCACACTTTGTGTAGAAATAGTTGAATGGGATCCTATTTTGCTACATATACTTCCATTGAAAATACAGCAACACTTTATATAAAGAAGAAGAAGACAATCTTGTGGATCCTCCTCTGACCCTCTGGGCTCTCCGTGAGGCAGTACTAACTGGCTGGATGGCGAGGGTGCTTTTCTGTGTTTCTTTTGCACAGTCTGCTCTTTCTTAAACGTTGGATGCAGGGGGATCTGGGTGAGAGGCAGCTTCAACAGGGCTAACCCAGATGCCACGCAACCATAAGCCTTAATACCAAGTCCCGTTTTTCTTCTTCAGAGTCCCTGATGACTCTGGAGTTCACTGCACTTTTTCAAGTCCCCAATGGGTGGGGAGAGCAGCTGTGCCCTCTCTTCCCCCACAGGGGCCTCCCAGAGGTCAGCTGGCCTTGGAAGATCAGCCCTAAACAAAGAAGGGCCTATAAAGGTCTCTTTGCATCCCTTTTCTTTGTCAAACAAACCTATCAACCATTTATTGTTGTTGTCATCATTATTAATGTAATGGTTATTAGAAGTAAGCCAGAGAGCTTCAATAGGCAAATATGCCATCACCTGTATCAACAATGAACCCACCACCATCGACTCCATCACCATGACAACAACAATGCACTTACTGCCATGTAGTCCATGTGGACTTGGACTCTCATAGGAACCTTATAGGACAGGGCAGCACTGCTCCTCCTGTCAGTGTCTGAGACTGCAAATCTTCAGAGGAATAGGAAGCACCGTTTTTCTCCTGCAGAGTAGCTGGGGGTTTCAAACTGCAGCACAAGCCATAGCCACTACACCAGCAGGGATCCCTTGTCACCTCCATAGTCTCACAGTAATTACACCTTACATATAATCGCACATTCATTCTATCTGTGTAAGAGGGCCCTCTGGCTCTAGCTCCCACAGTCTGATCCTCAGGCTTGTTCTGTGGGCCTGTCAGACTGATTCATTTCTAATGTCAAGGAGATGCCGGCAGGGGTGGGTCACACAGATAGAGATGTGAATAGCATGTGCAGCCAGCATGTAAAAATATCTCCAAGATGTGTCCCCAAATTTTAAGAAGCTTGTTATGAGTCTAATACACGTGATCAAATAAGTGTCGATCATTCTGCCCAAACTTTGACTCAGATGGCATTTCCTGATGAGTAAAGAGAAGCGAAAATGGAGAGTAGGTAAGGTCAGGTCTTGGACAGTGGCAGGTTTGAATGTGAAGAGTGGGTAGAAAGTTAATGCTTGACTGATAACCACAAAGGCTTAGAGTCTCAGAGACCCTATGCAGGGTCCTTATGAAGTGGAATTGACTCAATGGCAGTAGGTCTGGGTTTAAGTTTCTTGTAGAGCTCTTCAAAGGAGAAGAAGTTGTTAAAGAACAAATGCAGAAATAGAATGTTAACAGCATGTAACTAACCATAACTCATGGTTAACTCTTGGCCATGGCAAAATGGAACAACAGTTAGCAATTCAACATTTTGTGTGTGTACAGTTTGGTAATACCAGTGCCATTAGTCATGTCAGAGAAACTAGTCAGACAGAAATAATACTGCCTGAACCTGCCACCGTCACTCGCTCTTTTTCTATTTTTTAATTCCACCTTTTCACCAGATATATCATGTCTAGTCACACCTCCACCCATACTTAAGGAGTAAAAGAATAAGGGTTTGGCAACAATTATGGGTGGTAGGTGTTTGGCATGACTAATGGCGCTGGTATCACCAAATTGTACACACAGAGCATGTTGGATGGGTAACTGTTGTTGGATTGCATTATAGCCAAAGTTTAATGAGAAATTGTGCTTAATTATGAACTGTCACTACTGCCAATGCCCACTCATAGTGGCCCATGTAATGGAGTAGAATTGAACCCATAGGGTTTTCTAAGTTGCCCTCTTACTCAAATAAATTCTCTTGATTTTTACAACAGAAAAAAAGCTCTCCCCATCTACTTCAGAAGGTCTTCTGGAGCTCAGTTCTCCTCTGACACACATGGGGGGCATCATAAATTTTAATCAACTTGATAGCAACTCTTTTAAAAAAACAAATTATTTTATTGGGGGCTCATACAACTCATATGTGATCAATACATACATCAATTGTATGCAGACAACATTTGCACATTTGTTGCCATCATCATTCTCGAAACATCCTCCTTCTACTTAGACCTCTGGTATCACTTCCCCCTATTCCCCTCCTTCCCCACTTCCCTTCCCCCATGAATCCCTACAAATTGCTCTTATTTTGTCATATTGTACACTGTCCGATGTGTCCCTTTATCCACTTCCCTGTTGTCCATACCCCAAGGAAGAGGTTATATGTAGATCCCTGTAATTGGTTCCCCCTTTCTACTGCACCTTCCCTCCAATCTCCCATTATCACCATTCTCATCACTGATCCTGAAGGGATCATCTGTCCTGAATTCCTCATGTTTCCAGCTCCAGTGTGCTTCCGCTGGTCTAGTTGGATTTGCAAGGTAGAATTGGGATCATGAGAATGGGTGGGAGGAAGCATTTAAGAACTAGAGGAAAGTTGCATATCTCTTTGTTGCTACACTATACCTTGACTGACTCATATTCTACCTGTGACACCTCTGTAAGGGGATGTCACTTTACCCATTGATAGACTTTGGGTCCCCAATCTGTACTTCCCTTCATTTATAATGATATGATTTTTAGTTTTTTAATGCCTGATACTTGATCCCTTTGACACTTCATTGTCACACAGGCTGGTGGACTTCATCCATGTGGGTTTTGTTGCTTCTCAGATAGATAGCTGCTTGTTTACTTTTAAGCCTTTAAGACCCCCAGATTGGGCTGAGCCCGGGTGGTGTAGTGGTTGAGTGCGGGACTGCGGCTCACTGCCTTAGTGGTTCAAATCCAGCAGTAGCAAGGCTGGGTAGCTCCCACGACCACCAGAGGGCAGTGATGCCCAAAAACAAAACCAAAAAAAGATCCCCAGATGGTATATCTTTTGATAGCCGGGCACCATCATCTTACATCACCACATTTGCTTATGCACACATTTGTCATCAGTGTCAGGATCATTTTTTACAAGTATATTTAATGAAAGTATCTGAAAATACTGTAATGATCTTCAATAACATTTAATAAATTTTCAAGATATTAACCATATGAAACATTAGAAATTCACTTCAAAATTCCAATGTGTTTTAGATCATTTCATTATCACGTTGGTTAACAACTGCTCCATTTTCTAAAGGCTGGGAGGGTCCTGGGATGCCTCCACCTCTGCTGGTCAGAGCACCACCTCTCAAGAAGGTGGGCACGCATGCTCTGCTTATTAGTTTTTTGAAGTCTGATAACTGATCACTTTGACATTCCGTGGTCATACAAGCTGGTGTGCTTCTTCCACATGGGCTTTGTTGATTCTGAGCTAGACGGCTGCTTGTTTATTTTCAAGCCTTTAAGACACCAGATGCTATATCTTTTGATACCCGGACACCATCAGCATTCTTCACCACCTTTGCTTATGCACACCTTTGTCTTCAGTGATCATGTGGTGAGGTGAACCTCATGGAATGGTTGCATTTCTTTTTTTGGATATGCTTATTGTCCCAACTCAGTTTTTCCAACTCATAGTGACCCTACACACAACACGATCCAGTCCTGCACTCTCTCAAAATTGTTATGCTTGAGCCTATTATAACCACTGTGTTCATTCATCTTATAAAAGGTCTTCCTCTTTTTCACTGTCCCAGCACTTAACTGAGCACATTGTCCTTCTCAAGGAACTGGTCCCAAGTACATGAGACAAAGTCTCACAATCCTGAGACTAAAGAACATTGTGGCTATATTCCTTCCAAGAATAATTTGTTCTTCTGGCAGTCTCTGGCACTTTCAGTATTCTTCATCAATACCATCATTCCAATAAATAAATAAATTCTTCGATGACCTTCTTATGCAATATCTAACTTTCACATGCATATAAGGCTGGTGTGTCAGGCAGGGTTCTCTTAGAGAAATAAAATTCAGGACACTAGTGATGCCTTTTTATAAATTTATATACTGAGAAAGATATATAAGATAAAAAGATAAAAAGTTAACTATAAAGCAATACAGATTGCTCGGTGCAACTCACTTGTGTGAGGCAACTAGAAGACTAGTAGTCCTTCAATTCTTGGGGGCCGCTTAATAGTCCTCTGTAGAGCAATCCAGGCTATCTGGTTACAGGCAGCAAACGGCAGAGCAACAGTCACTTACAGGCAGCAAACGGCAGAGCAACAGTCACCAACAGTCACCAACTGTCACCAACTGTCACCAACAGTCAGCCAGATAACAGAGTCCAACAGTCCCTAGCTCGAGAGATGTATATCCCAGAAGAGTGGTGAAGTAGGGCTTGAAGAATCCTCAACTCACAGTAACACAGTCCACGATTAGGTGTCCCATGGGTAGTGTTGCTTGGAGGTCGAGGCACAGGACCAACAAGGCAGCTCTCTGGTCCGAAGATCAGGAAACAACAGAGAGGAGGGGCGGGACATGCGAAGCCCTTCCTATATCTGCCCTTCAATTCATCCCGCGTGTTCATTGGCTGTGCCGTCACAACAGATCCACCAATCTTCTGTGGCCATGTTGGCATAAAAAACCTACCCATCACAGGTGGAAATGCAATGGTCTGGGTCAGGCACAACTTGATTGTCAAATTGATGTCTTTGTTCTTTTAACAGCTTAGAGAAGCTTGGTGCAGCAGCTGTAGCTATTGCGATATGCTGTTTGCTTTGATGATAGGTGCTTCCATGAGCATTGACTATAGACCAAATGCAATCATACACAAGACTGTAGTCTTTGAAGTGCTTGAAGTCCTCCTCACTTTCAGTAAACAAGGTCATCGTTTCAAAAGTGCGCACTAAAAGGAAGCGCTTTTTATCTATAGAACTCATCATTTGGGGTCAACATTTCCTGACCTCATTCCCCTCATGTCTGAAAGAATGAGTGACTTGGATGAGAGCCCTCCATGTAAAGCTGAGAGAGAGACTGTCTGCCCTTCAGGAGACAGGAGATGAAGATTAGAAATCACGAACTCTGACTTAGCCTGACATACTTTTTCTAGCAATGTAAATAAGCATTAATCATAATTTTCCATTCTTCACTTTCTTTTCCTCCCTCTTAACCACCTGCAACCATGTAAAATCCCTATAAATACACCCATAAAACCATTACATTACATTACATGCCCTGCTTGTATTCTGTGGCCCTCAGGTTGCTCCATGTGCATCACCATACCTCTCCCACTCTGCCTCACATGAGTCTGCTGACACCCTAAGAAAACCCTATCATTTCCTGTCTCTAAATATGCCAGTGTGCATTGCCATGTTAGTCTGTCGCCTAGAGACCTTTTACATTTAGTCAGAGTCTGTTTATCTTTAAAATCTGGTTTTAGGGCTGAACCTCGGTGGCATAGTGGTTGAGTGCATGACTGCAGCCCACTGGCTTGGCGGTTCCAATCCAGCAGCAGCTCTCAGGAGCAAGGCTGGGAAGCTCCAATGACCACCAGAGGGCAGTGATGCCCCCCCAAAAAACAAAAACAAAACAAAACAAATTTGGTTTTACTGCCTTCTCAATTATAAACAACACACTGGACCCAACAATAACCAGGAATTTTTTTAAAGGATCATAGTCACCAGCCTGCATTAGTGCCTGACACTTTGTGGATGAGAAGCCTCCTTTTCTTTACCTTCCAGAATAAACAGACCTGGGTATTCTCTCTGCTCTTCAGTTTGTATCTATCAGTTTCAGGAGCATGGTGAGCAGACTTGTGCCAAATTCTCTTCCATACATCTCAGAAAGCCACTCTTGGTGTCAATCTGTTGATCCACTGAGTTATTCTCATATGATCCAGGTGTAAAAGGAGGCTCTGGAGTCCCTGGGTGGTATAAATGGCTAGTATACCAATGTTCACCATAGACCAAAGACGAAGACACCCAAAATGTTCAACAGAAGACAGATAAACAAAAGTTTGGATCGTTACATAATGGGATGGCATTTTTGTCAAAGAAATAACATTCTGCCACCGTCTGTCACCTAGATAAACCTTGAAAGCATAATGCTGAGTGAACCAGGTCAGACACAAAAGGACAAATATTGGTTGATCTCACTTATGAGTATATGAGTTATCTAGAATATGATACATTAGATTAGAGGTCACCAGAAAGCCTTAGGGGAGAGAGGGGGGGGGGTATTGTTTGGGAAGTACAAGGTTTCTGCTTGAGTGATGGAAAGTTTTGGAAATGAATAGAGATGATAGTTGTATTGCATTGTGAATGCAATTTTTAAAAAGAAAAATGAAACTGATTGCCATTGAAGAAGAGTCTGACTCACAGTGACCATATAGGACAGCACAGAAGTGCTCCCTAGCGTCTCCAACTTTGTAGCCTTTGCAGAAGCAGACTGTCATGTTTTTGTTCCACAGAGCCGCTGGTGGGTGCAAACCATGAGCCTTGGGCTAGCAGCACAATGTGCAAACCACTATGTCACCAGGAGTCCTCAAATGTCATTCATGGTACTGAGTGGTGTGCTTTAGGGTGGTCAATACAGCAAGTTTCATTTTATACATATTTTACTATCAATTAAAAATATTCTTTTGGGAAAAACCTGCAGTGAAACACCCCCTGAGTGTTAAAGAGATGACGAGCTTTTGCCAACTCAGATGAACACTCCTATAACACTTCCTGCTTGCTTCTCAAGCTGTGTAGAGAACACTCTCAGACCTTCTCTGGGCCTTGTAGGCTAGTGAGCGCGCCCCCCCCCCGCCCCCCCAACCTACAAGTTTCTGCTGTGGTGTGCTGACTAGTCAATTCTATCTCCTGGAGACCCTATGGAACAGAGCAGAACTGTCTCCACAGCATTTTCCAGCTGTAATCTTTAGAGGGAGCAGATTGTCAGAGGGTTTTCTAGCTTTAATCTTTAGAGGGAGCGGATTGTCAGTGTTTGTTAGCTGTAATCTTTAGAGGGAGCGGATTGTCAGAGGGTTTTCTAGCTGTAATCTTTAGAGGGAGTGGATTGTCAGAGGGTTTTGTAGCTGTAATCTTTAGAGGGAGCAGTACTCCCTCAAAGTAGTTGAAGGGCTCCAATCACAATCCTTCTGTTAGCAGGAAAGTGCTTAACCACTGCACTACCAGCCTCCTTTCACAGGGTCCAAACCAAAGCCAAACTCACTGCCACTGAATTGACTCCAATTCACAGGGATCTTATAGGGCCTGTCAGGATGGCTTCTCAGCAGGTTTTCAAGACTGTAACTCTCTTTTAAAAAATCATTTTATTGGAGGCTCTTGCAGCTGTTATCACAATCCATACATACATCATTGTGTCAAGCATATTTCTACCTCTGTTGCCATCATGTTTCTCAAAACATTCTGGTGAAAAGTGAAAGAAGTTGGTGTAGGGCATGAGAAATTTTTTTAATAAATTATCAAGGGTTCATGAGAGAGCTAGGGTAGGGATGAGAGGGGGAAAAATGAGCTCAGTGCCAAAAACTCAAGTAACTCTTTACAGAAGTAAATTCTTTCTCCTTCCCAGGCCGCCCGGCAGCTCAAATATGACAATGCATGTGAGCACGCCTTGTTAAAGGCCCCTTGCATTTTTTGAAGTGTAATGTGACATCACTGCCATTAACTGACTTCTCTTTGTTGTCTCACAACCCAAAGATCATTAGTATTGTCTTATATTCTCTTAATTAACATTTACTGATAGGAACCTAGGAAACAGCTGTTGAGATAGATTTTTCATTTAGCAAAGGAAGAAAAAAACCCTCAGAACTTATAACCACAAAGTTATAACTCCTAAATCCTAATTCCGAACTCAGATCTTCCTCCACTCACCTCATCTATTGCAAACTTAGGAAGAGCTCATCCTGACAGAAAGGAGAAGTAGAAGGGGCGCCTCGCTCAGAGCAAGGTTGGCCGGGCTGTGCAAGTTTGCCTGCTCGATCTCTGAGCAATTTCCTGCACGAAGTGGCCACATGCCCTCCTGCAGCTGCCAAGCACCTGCAGACAAGTCTCATCAGTCCACGTCCCCACGGGTCATTCCCAGGTTACATTTTAACTACCATTTTAACTACCCATTCTCAGCAGATTTAAGGTTTGCCATCTGTTCATTTCTGGTGAATGGACTCCACTCAGCTTCTGAGTTTAGGAACAAGTAAGCAAAGTGAATGCCTGGGAAATTCACTCCTAGAAAGGTTCTCTCTCTCTCTCTCTCTCTCTCTCAGTCCAGAAGGGTTCGGGATGGAGCCCTGGTGTCATAATGGTTGAGTGCTCAATGAACATTTGGCAGTTTGAATCCACGCAGAGGGCTCCCAGGGAGAAAAACATGGCCAGGTGCTCTTTTAATGATTCTAGCCTAGCAAACCCCGTGTAGTTCTGCTCTTTCACCTGGGATCGTTTAAATTGGAATGGATTCAATGGTGGCGTACTTGGCCTACTGTATCTAAGCCTCTGGTGGACTCCATGAGACACAGGCAATTTTCATTTCTCTTTTACAGATGAGGAGCCTGTGGCTCAGAAGGTTTCAACACTGACTGAAGATCACCTAGCTCTTTCATGGTGGAGACAGAGGGTCAAAGTGATTCATAAGGAACTGCTTTGAGTTCTTCATTAGAAAAGGTAGATCCTCTGGATACATAATTGTTATTTATAACAGTTTGCAGTAGCCAGCAGTTTTAGCATGCACAGAGAACATCTGACATGCTTGCGTCTCAACCTTCTGTGAAACTACTGCTGTGTGCACTGTAGTATTCTCAAGTTATTCATATTCCAAGCTACAGGGCACAGAGCTGTATGGATGGTCTAAACGGCCATCATCTCAAAAACAGCATCCATTCTCTGCAAGATCAATGAGACTTTGTATTCCCCTACAGAGCTACAGTCTTGGAAACCCAAAGGGGGCAGTTCTACCTGGTCTTATGGGGGCAGCAAGAGCTGGAATTGATGACTCAATGGCAAAGAATTTGTTTGCAGGGATTTAATTTCTAATTCTATAAAATAATAATGACAAGGTACAGTCATGAGATACAAGGCACAAGTCCTATGCATTCAAGATACTTCATACTTTTCAATTCTTTTTTTATTTTCAGATTTTGATGAATCAAGGTGTTTTAGAAGAGAAAGGGAAAAAATCCTGTTAATAACTTGATAGGATGTAAAGGAATTCTAACTCAGCATTCTCTGTATCTCATCTTCTACAAAACTAGCACAACCACCAGAAAATTGTCCTGTGGTATCAAAGTAGAGGGAAGAGCCCAGGAAAGACACTTCACAGTTCACAATGCAGATCAAGGGACTCTTTTGTCAGGATGAGTCTTCTCTCTGCCTTTTTTTGAGGGAAATCAAAAGACAACATTTGCTACTTGAAAATAATTTTCATGGAAAGGTCGTCATAGTCCTATGGTGAATTGTGTTGCAACTTCTAAGCCTGGAAACCAGAACTTATGGGCCATTATCACCAAGTCCCTTGAGTCTCCTGACATGTGGTCATGTTAAAAACTGTTCAGAAAATAAACAAACACCAACCCCCAAGTACCATGGTTCACAAGTTTATGCCAAGGACAGCTACTTCCTAGGAAGAGTTCTCATGAGTCTATGAAGTCAATAGGCTCCTACATGGTGTTAAGGTGGCCCCCACAGCCATCCCTGCCCCAGCCTTGCCATCTGCTTTCCCATCAAAAGGAAAATGAAAGGGGGGCTGTGAAGGGCAAACAGTGGGACTACTGCACTCCAATGCCCTTGTATTTTTCTTAATATTTTCAACACACAACACACTAGAAAAAAGACACAAACTTGGATGATTCCCATTTGGACCATGATAAAGGTTACATGAAAGTCCCATGTGGTCTATACAATTGCGAAAATGTGCAAAGGGAAGGAGTCAGATCTGTCCATGAGATGCATTCATCTGGGGTCATCATCTTCCAACGAAATGGTTGCTTGGCAGCTTGAATCCACCGGCTGCTCCACAAGAGAATGATGAGGCTGTCTGCTTTGAACAGATGTGCAGCCTTGGAAACCCCCTGGGGCACTTCCACTCTGCTCCCTAGGATCACTGTCAGATTGGACTTGGTAACAATGGGTGTGGGATTTTCTTCTTCTCCTTCTTTTTTTATTTCTATCATAAAGGAATCCCTGGGTGATGCTGTTAACCAACAGTTCAGAAGTTCAAGACCCCCAAAAGCCACCTCAGAAGAAAGGTCTGGTGATCTACTTCTGAAAAAATAACCAGTGAAACACCTGTGGAGCTCTAGCCAGCCCCGTGTCACCCACAATCACTCCTTGCTTGATACCAATCTTCCCAAAATGAAAAGTATAGGGAAACCTTGCAATAGAACTAGTTAGCAGACATTGATCAATTCATATAACTCTCTACATGACTGGGGGTCATAACAGCATCGATTTCCCAGAGTTCTCAAGAGCATCAAGAGAGCAAAACACATTGCACTGTGCCCGCTCATGCTAAGTGTCCCCCGTATGCTACAGCCTCCCTGGTATTTTCCTAGATGAGAATGTGTCAGCAAAAGGGCTGCTCCGACGAAACGTGGTTCACCCTCCCAGCTACTTACTCATTCAAGGAGTCTTCTACCGACCGAGTTCCCTTCCCAGCAGCTGAGTCCACCCCCACCCGGAGCAACTCTGCTCCTCTTCTCCAGATGAAGCAAAAATCTGGTAAATATTACACTTACAAGGTAACAGGTCTGGAATGTGGGGCATCTCAAGGCAGAGCACAGTTGCTTCTTGGCACCCGTTCGGATATACTCTGCAGC
>PVJH01000734.1:0-5000 GCA_004026705.1 Nesogale talazaci
GATTTTTTTTTTTTTGTCTTTAAAGAAAGCTGAATTCATATGGGCAGATGGATATCATTACTCTGCCCCCAAAGAAAATTAAGTCTGGAGTCCTTTGGGAGGGATGTGTGTGTGTGTGTGTGTGTGTGTGTGTGTGAAGTGTTGAGGGTAGGACCATGGCAAGCCCAGCATTGCAAGAAAGGACACAGTGGGAAGGGGTGAAAGTTATTTTTCTTTCTGGTGACTCTCCAGGGGCCACCAGCCCAATCAAAACAGAGGAGTCCGGGAGAGGTTAAAAGCTTATGCCTCTGGGTGGTTGGGTTGGGCTCTGTCAGCAATGGAAGAAATAGACTTTTGGTGGAAATAGTAGATCAGAAGTCAGGTATGAGCCTCTGGGTTGACAGTAGAGATGTTTTGTCTTATTTGTTTGTTACTGGGACATAATTCTGTGCTTGCTCCTGGGGATGGGCAAAGAAATGACAATAGAAATTTAGGATTATTTAGGGCAGACCTTGTGCATGGACATCATTCTTAAATTGAAGGGGAGGCTGGAGTTGAACTTCCTCCCCTTCTCTCTCCATGCACACAATAGGCTGCCTGTCAATATTTGACAATGGAATGAGAGAAATCAAGTAACCTAACTCAAGGAGACTGCTTGAGCATGAGGGGAAGGTGGGGTGGTAGCGGTGTGGAAGAGAACTGAGGAGCTGGCAGTACAACCTCACCCCCACCCCCCAAGAGGTGCCTCTGGAGAAAGAGCTAGCGTTCTGTTTCCGTAAAAGCAGCCATTGGAAACTCGCTGGAGAGAGTTCCCCTCTGACGCACACCAGGTCTCAGGAGTGGAAATCCAACACGGCCATTCATCCACTCACCTGTAGCACCGAGCAGTGTCTCTCGGACATGAAGCTGTTACTTGGTTGGGCCAGTTTTTTGGTCAGGATTAGCAACTGTGGGTGGGAAAGGATGAACGCCTCCTGAAGGTTGACCGGTCTGAGGCTGTGACACCTGTGTGCAGGAGTAGAAGAGGGACGGACCCCAAAGGGACCTCTAAGCTGCCTTTGTGTCCTAGTCTCACATTAGGAAACTTCTTTATTTGGCCACACTGAGTTTCTTCTCTTACTAGCTGTTGGTCGTTAATTCATTTCCGATTTCCGAAAACTGTCTCTCCTGTCATGCAAGAATTGAGGTTAGTTCTCCTACCTAGTTGAGATGCTTACTTAAAGCCCTATCACTTTAAAAAAATCATTTCATTGGGGGTACATGCAAATCTTATCACAATCTATACATCCATCCATTGTATGCAAAGCACATTTGTACATTTGTTGCCATCATCATTTTAAAAACATTTGCTTTCTCCTTAAGCTCTTGTGTTTATTAAGCTCCTCATATTTTCTCTCCCTCCCTGTTCCCCCTCCCTCATAAACCCTTGATTATTTTGTCATATTGTACACTGTCCGAAGTCTCCTTTCACCCATTTCCCTGTTGTCCATACTCTATGGAGGTTATATGTAGATCCTTGTAGTCAGTTTCCCAGTTCTACTCCACCTTCCCCCCACCCTCCCAGTATCACCACTTTCACCACTGATCCTGAAGGGATCATCTGTCCCAGATTCCCCTTGTTTCTGGTTCCTCTCTGTACCAGTGTATATCCTCTGGTCTAACTGGATTTGTAAGGTAGAATTGGGATCATGATAGGGGTGGAGGGAAGCATTTAAGAACTAGAGGAAAGTTGCATATTTCATTGTTGCTACACTGTACCCTGACTGGCTCATTTCCTCCCTGTGACCCTTCTGTAAGGGGATGTCGCTTCAGATGAACTTTAGGTCTCCAATATGTACTCCCCCTCATTTATGGTGATATAATTTTTAGTTCTTTGTTGCCTGATACCTGATTCCTTGTGGTCACACAGGCTGGTATGCTTCTTCCTTGTGGACTCTGTTGCTTCTCAGCTGGATGGCCACTTGTTTGCCTTTAAGATCCCAGATTCTCTATCTTTTGATAGCTGGACACCATCAGCTTTCCTCACCACCTTTGCTAATGCACACATTGTCTTCAGCGATCATATCAGGAAGGTGAGCACACAATGATGTGATTTTTAATTCAACTGATCCCTTTGACACCTCACTACCACACAGGTTGGTGTGCTTCTTCCATGTAGCTCTATCAATTTTTATATTTTATTCCTCAGACTCATTGCCAGCAAGTGCATGCTGATGCTTAGAGACCCTGTAGAACTGCCCCTGTGAGTCTCAGAGTTTGGAACTCTTTATGGGCGTGGAAAGCCCTCTTCATCCTGGTGTTTTCAGAGCTTCTGACCTTGTGCTTAGCAGCCCCATGTGTAACCACTAGCACCTACAGCCTCAAGGCTTCTTAGAAAACAAAACTGGATGATTAAGCTCACGGAACCCTACTTTAGTAGTGTATAGAAGTTTTCCTTGAGGAAATATCACTGGATTGAGGAATCTTAAAAGCTTCACTCACTCCTGATTTCTCCATCAGACCAAACCTCATTTCAGGCATACCCATTGGAACCGTTAAAGTAGAAGTCTTTGCATGTCAGTATAATAGGGTGTTAGCTACATAGTATAATATCTCATATTTGCTATGGATATTAAAATGAATGCTGCTTGCTGTTCTAGGGTTCATAGAGACAGGATTTGAGGGTTGGTGAGGTGAGGGTGTTCTCACTAATGTACAAAGGGAAGGAATAATAGAAGATGTATTAGTAGGGTTGAAATTCATACATGCACGGGATTCTTTCTATCAAAACTTACTCAGACACATCTCTGCAATTGGCATGTAGCTGGAGGCAAGTTCTCTCGGTAAGACATTCTTCTTTGTCATCTCTTTAGAACGCCTTCCGAGTAAAGATCTATTTCAACCAGTCCTTCAAGGGACTCAGGTGGGCTCGTTCCCTTTGAGAACTTAGGGCAGAACGCTCCGGGGGGGGGGGGGGGAACCCCGAGTGGATGATTGTGACACAAGATAATTCCATGGACTTAGTACGATGGATATTTTGAAAAATTGAAATGGGCCTTCATGCTAAAAAGAGCGGGCCATGGAAAAGCAAATGGTTTGAGAATGATGGCAGCAGGCACGCAAAGGTGCTTGGCACCGTAAATGTATGTATGGATTGTGATAAGTGATGTACGCGCTCCCAACAAAATGATTTTAAAAAATAGTAACCTAAGAACAACAACAACAACAAAGAGCATGCCATTCATGCCGAGGTCTTTTTGTGCTGTCATCCTGACAGGGACACTGACTGTCTCGTTGCCCTGCTCATTCTTCAATGAGAGCCAGAGTAGTCCTTTGATGATGGTGTTGGGAAATCAGACTCCATCACCTGTGAGTCCTGTCCCTCAGGCTTCTTTTCATCCCAGAACTCAAAGAACATGGAAATGGAACATGATTTGGGTCTCTTGAGGAGGCCTTCATGATGTGATGTAAATTGAGGAACACGAAATACTTCACAGGCATTGAGTCACTGCCTGGGGAAATGCATAGACCAAGGTGGCAGAGAGATCCTGAAACAAGAGCTTCACTTTCCATGCATTTGCTCAATAAAGGTTTCTATGCTGATGTAGCAACCCTTCTTTACATACAGGGGGTTTGTCAGTAAATGGGAGATCATCCTTGAATTGGCTCCAAATGTTTCTAAGAGGGGTGAAGCAAATAATTTTTACTTCCAGAAAGCTAAAGTATTGCTGTGTGATAGATTTTATTATCATTGCTTAATTTTTCATTTGTTAGAATTTCCTTATCAAGCAGCATAGGACTGTGTACATCCTGGGCAGCAGACCTGTGCACATACTGGTCATGCTCCTTCAGAGACGAAGGTCTTGTTCCTGCGGGGCTATGCATTCTGCCTGTCTGCCTTCGCCACTGAGCTAAGCCCTTGTGTCAGCCGGCTCAGGAAATGGCCTCTGTGTTTCCCATGCTGCCCCTGTGTCTACCAAGGGCCTCCTGAGCAGCCTCCAAGATGATTAGACTCTTTGTCGTCTGCGTTCCTGTTGTCAGTGTTGTTTCTGCTCCTCTGGGTTATTTGTGGTGTTTGGGAAATCACTTGCGCACCTAAGGCATCGTTAGCACCACACATACGAGAGATGATCTGGTCCCCGTGCTTTTAATGGGCTGAAGTTTTCCCAGTGAACCTGGTATTTAGTCCTTGGTAGACCACCCAATGTGTATTTCTCTACATGTTCAGAGATGATTACTTGACCTGTAAGCCTGAGATGAGCCCTCTGGATTGGCAGACCGAAGAGGCTAGACAGGTTTCCTTCCTCATCTCTCCCTCAAAGCAACACGAATCTGCAATAGTTTTTCTTTGCAAGGCTCTGAAGGGACCATGAGTTTGTCCCTGCTGGTGATAAAGGATAGCGCATCTCTTTGAACGTGAGAATTGTACTTTACCCTAAAATCACCTGCATCACGTCAATCCCCTCAAGAGTACATGCACTTTTGGAGTGTCCCAGACTGGGGGAGTTATTAGTGGGTGGAGCTCAGCATGAGAGGGCGTGTCGTTTCAGGATTAAGTGTGTGGACACATCCTTGTGTCATTAGAGACTCAACTCACAGCGCTGTCTAACATTGATGACCTGTAACACGGGGGTGCCTGCCTCACCTCGTGGACTACTGTGAAGACGAGGTGCCAACCACGTGCTGAAACTCATGCCAGTGGTTGTAAACCATCCCTGCTCTGGGCCAGCCTAGATCCAATCCAACGAAAGGCTTCCCAGTCCAACCCCAGCCCCTCCTCAGCTGGGAAATGAACTGTTGAGATCCACAGGGTTTTCGCTGGCTGATTTTGAGAAGTAGATGACTAGGCCTTTGACTCGTGGCCAGTTCTCAATAGATGTTAGAAATGAATTGTGTCGTGTGCCTTCCTGGAACTCTCAAAAATAACACGTCCCTTGACACCTTTTTGGAGGATGAGATGGTTGCGAATTTCTTGTCATTCTATATGTGACATTGCACTTGGGCTCTGCGGGGGTCTGGTTGGATCATTTAAAAATAATTTT